>QVRM01005398.1:225000-259063 GCA_003439945.1 Dermanyssus gallinae | reverse complement strand
CAAAGATATGTCACCGTCACTTCCTCTCAAGGATCCCACGGATCTGAACTTTGTAGTCTTTGTATTCGACACGTTGCATACACGTCTTTGTACTCGACACATATATGGGTCCTACACGATAACCGCACGCATAATTGTATTGCCTAATCGATTGGCCGATTTGGCAAAGCGCACTTTAAAATAGGAATTTTATTTTATTGACTTGAGCCCTGCGCAAAATACGGTATATAAACATAGTGAAGGTCAAGCCTCCGTAAGATATGCAACACTTTAATCAATGTTTGTTGGTAGCTCAATCAACTAGTCTTCGCATTTAAAGCCGTTCTGAGTTAGAAGCGATATTGTCTGCTTTGAACGGAAAGCCACAAATACAATTGCGTGGACGTTTCGGTAGCTTAGCAAACATAAATTATACGCAGAGAGCGACGTGATAGATTAATAACATCACATCAAGCAAAGGGCAAATGTGGTCTTCATACTAAGGGCGATGAGTTAAGCCTATACACGTAATAAAATGCTTTAGTTTGGGACAAAACCTTAATAAGCCTTTAGAAGGTATAAAACATGCAACGAATGACAGTCAAATGTGGTAACCACAATATTTTCTCACAGAGTATTGATGATCTTATTCCTAGTGGTAAGTCATCTATCTACCTTTAGTTGTACCGTATTGTATTACTAACTTCTAACGTCCTTTCGAAGCTCGCTTGTTAATTAATTTTGTGATTGAATTCATTATATCGCTTGACAATGTTTAAGACCTAAATTCACATGTCAACATTTTATATGTCCAGAAGCGCTTAGAGAAGCGCATAGATGTCCGGAGATGTTGAGAGAACTAGAATTAACATGTGGTTTAGGAGGTTGTTCTGACTGTTGAGATAAGTATGGTGTTCCACAACAGTTTGCTTGTGGCGGTCAGCATGGCAGCTGACTCTCAGCGGTATAATGGTTTAGCATCGATTCTCAATGAGCATCGCTCAAATAAAGTTCGGCCAGCAACAACACGATCGACGCAACACGCTGGTAGATGACTAACGCACAAGGCTTTAGACCACGCCGCCACGATATGACAATTAAAAAAAAAAACAGTTTTAGGTCGTGTTTGCCTACCGAATGATTTGCTCCAGCAAAATTTGCTGGATTAGGGCTCTCCGGCCTCTCTGATAACGCGCCTAGCCTGCAAGCCGTTTATTTTTATTCTACTTTTATTGTTAGCTAATAATTTTTGTTAAGAAATATTATATGAGTATATTAAGAACATTTCTGCCATAATTGGTGAATGAAAAACATCGTATTAAAAAGGGAGACTTGACAGACAAGCGAGAAGTTTGTCGACTCCTTCTCATGGCATATACTGAGGGATATCGCTACGACAAATCGGCCTCCCGATAAGGCAATGCAATATTGCGTGCAGTTATCATGTAGGAATCCATATAAGTGCTCGCCATGTTCAAGCCATTTGAAATAAAAACCTCTTCATCGAGCCGGAAATTACCTTAATAAATTGTACATTGACAACCCGTTTCGTAATACGTTGACCGCATATACGAAGGAAGGGATACAAATCGTACTCTAGTTTGACCACGCTTTTAAATGCCGTTTGTCTGTTTTAAGTTAAACGCCTTATTTAATTAGCGTGTTCCGATCAATTGTACAACAGGATGCAAGCTATTGGTATTTTACTGTTATGTAATTTCTCGCACGTTCATTCCAGAGAAACGCGATGCGGACATTTCCACCATCTCTCTTTATTTTGGTCAGCTCGCTTGGTCCGCAGAGTAGCTGCACGCATACCTGCCTTGGCCTCTAGGTAGAGACTTCTGAGCTTCGCGGGCTTTCGTGAAGTATGATGACTCATTGCACGGCATGGATGGTATCCGTCGTCGTACGCTATGCGTCGGAAATGTCGCGGGCGTAGCTAGCATACGCTTGCCGAATGCGGACCATGAATTAAAAGCCTTTTGGTAAAAGGCGCATGTACGCCCCGAGCCGGGAGACGCGGTAGTTAGCTCTAACAGTAGAAGCTACCTCAAGTATGCGCGGTGCGCTGAGCTGCGTCAGAGCTGTATACGTGCAGAATTACGCCGCATGATGTGGACTTTGATTGCGCGCGATCAGCTGCCTTCTGGCAGCATTCAGTATTCGTTCTTATCAACCGCCATCATTATCATCGTTACCTACAACAACAACAATAATTATCATTATTATTATATTAGGTGCGATGGGCTAAAAATAGCTCGGTGGAAACCATGAAATAACCAGGATACACATTTAAACCTCACAATTGTATTGTTGTAACAAATAATAATAATAATAATAATAATAATAATAATAATAATAATAATAATAATTATTATTATTATTATTATTATTATTATTATTATTATTATTATTATTATTTAAGAAAATAATAATCATAATCATAATAAAAACTATTACCATTACAATTTTAAGTCGTTTAATTAACTTGCTTCTCATTTGAGTTGTCGAACAATCAGACAATGCCCATTACCGGAACGGAGGAACGGGCCAACTGGCAAGGCGGAAATGATGAACAAAAGCAGCAGGAGCCGCAGCTGTCACTGTGAGTTGACAGATCGAATGGACTTTAGCGGCGAGGCCGGTCCAAAGCGGCCCGGCCGCCCCGGTTGGCGATGAAGGCGATCGAAAACAAAAAGATCCCAATCAAATTTGCATCTTTACGTGCCTGTTTTGCTGCTGTTGCTGCTGCTGCTGCTCGGACGGCTGGCCTGTGGACGGTTGCCTTTGTCTTGTCCGTTTGCGTCTTCCTTCTTCATTTTCTGCGTGGTCGTCTTTCTCCCTTTTTAATTTCGCTCGTTTGGTTGTCGAGTGCTTTGTCTTCTCGTAGCGTTATCATTAATTCGTTTTGTCAGCTGACTACATTGCCACCGCCGGCACACAACAGTGGGCGACGCCCCTGCTCGGTTGGTTAGGCGCTGGCCAGCTCGGCCAAATTTCGATCGACCGACCGACCAACAACCCCCGGTGTAGGAACCCCACGAACCCCCTACGACCCCCCCCCCCCCCCGCGTCTCAATAGTTCCCATGTTGTATAGCCAAGTATACTGTTTGTGATGCTAGGGCAACATTGCTTCCACCCAGGCCGCCACACGCGCCCGCTGCTTCAGGGGGCAAATAGGGGGGCGGGGGGGAGTGGGGAGAGGCTTTCAATTTATCTCTAAATGCTTCCGCCGATGCGAATGCAGTCAGCGAGCGAATTCGATGGCGTCGACACGACTCTCACTTTACAGGTTCCTTCAGCTTTTGTTAGCAGAAGCATTTCACGCTCTGCTGCGTGCTCGTCTTCACGCGGTCGTCGCAGTTGAAGATGCCAAAACGAGCAAAATCAACAATAACAACCACAACAAAACAATATTAAGACTGCAGCAGCAGCAGCGGCGGTGGCAACGACGACGACAACAACAACAACCGCCACTACAATTATAAAAACAAAAAACAACAAGAAAATACTGATTAATATAATCACAGTAGATTATCGCATTAAAAAACAATGTGAACGTCATAGAAAAAAAATAACAAGAAAAGGCAGCAGCAGCATCAGCAACAATAGCGACACCAACAACAACAACGCCAACAACAACACCACCACTAACAACAACAACAATAACAACACCAACAACAACAACAAAAAAACACAAACAACAACACCAACAACAACAACAAACGCAGCAGCATCAACAGTGGAAGCAGTGCAACAATACCTTTAGCTACGACAGTAGAAACGGAGGGAAAATGCCCGAACCGCTAAGTCGGCACCGCTATCTCGTTTCGGCTGGAAACTGCCCCTGGCACTGTGGCCGACGTGTATGTACCTTCATTCCTCCTCACCGGCACTCCTAGACGTTTCCCTCCTAGCCAACGACCACGCCGATGTGGGGCGAAGGCGGCCGCAGGTGGTAAAGTTTTGCCCATCATCGAACATTCGCTCACTGCACCGCTGTTTGGGTCGTGCCAGCTAGAAGAGCGTGCGTGTCGTCCTGCCGGGGCAGTATTGGCAGTCCGTCATGTGCCAGCAGAGCGGCAGCAGAACTCAACGAGCGTCGAAAGTACCAACCAGCTCGCATCAGCACCTGAACAGCGCAGCTTAGCCAAGCACAACAAAACAAAACACAAAAAAAAGTGTCCGACCAAAGCGAGGAATACAGAGGTACACAAAGATTGAGAGAACGCGCGCGCGCGAATGCGAGAGAAAGAGTGCAAGAAACAGAGTGTAGGTGATAGCTCTGGCGTCCGCCCACGGACTTGGCCTACCGTACGTAGTCACATTGACGACCCGCACGGCAAAGCAACGTACTCGAAGACCACAGAGCACGCAGGAATTTCGCGTTGGAAATGAGTTGTCGGGCAGAGATCTAGACCTTGAAAGCGGCCGGAAAGTTAGCTGCCCTGCTGAACATGGTTGTGTCTCAAGTCGCGACGGTGCTCGTCGTCAAAGTGATGGCGTCGATAGGGTCGGGGTCGTCGACGAACTTGCCACATCGGGACAGGACGAGGAAAAAGGGCAAAACGTGGCCAACGCACCTGTTGTCCTGCTTTCTGCCTTCGTCCTTGTCGTGCGTCGTGCCGGTCTATGGTCTAATATCCGTGACGACTGTCTGTGTGACGCTGGCTGCTGTTGCAGCGGCGGCAACCGGCGCACTGGCTCGTGAACTGCCAGAGATGTCGGTGCACTATTTTGAGCAGCGTGTCGACCATTTTGGCTTCCACAAACGTGACACGTTCCGACAAAAGTACCTCGTCTACGACCGGGATTTCAGTGAAGGAGGGCCGATATTTTTCTACTGCGGAGGCGAGATGCACATCGACATTCACGCCAAGCAGACGGTGAGTAGCAACTAGCCGAGTCTGGCTTAGGATTATATGACTATTGTTCTTACAAATTACTGTTTAATTTAGTCAAGGCTCCCACTATATATATATATATATATTATTAGAGAGTTCCAATGCTGAAATAGACAATCTATTTTATAGCGACTCGTGGTGCTTGGGTGGTGTATTATTCCGGACTGTACAGATACATCCCAACCGGTGTGCAGTTTATCGACGAGATAGTTCGAGTTCAACGGTTTGTGTGAGAAACTTGCTTTTTATACTCTATATATGCGGTTAGTGTGGAACTCTACAAAATTACAATATACGTATCTTTATACGTCGTATAATAAATATACACGTTTTGTTTCTCATTCTAGAGGCTCTTGTTGTAACAAACTCCTGGAACGCAAGATGTTTCAAAAGATTCATGGTATCCAATTTGGGAGGAAAGTTATGTGGTATTTCTGCTGCTTATAGTAATCGGCTCCAAACCGGTTGACTTAACGCTAATCTGTCACGTATAGAAACCATGGTTTGTTGGCGCTGCCTCGGCGTAGCCTGTGTCCTCCGAACTTGTCGTTAACAAGATGAAGACAGTCCAGGGCCATTAACAAAATCAAAAATGACTTTTGGCTGTTTTTCTGTATAATTGGTCGTTCCGTGTGAAATACAGGGAAGCTCCTAGAAAAATTCCCTTGGACTCTCCCTCAGCGCATACTGTGCTACAGACCGTTGACCGCATGTGCCGCTGGTGCACTTTCTAGTGACAAGGGGATGAAGCGTTCCGTTCCGAAATGGCTCACTTTGAAACATGGCCTTGTAGCTCTAAATTATCAGCTCAGCGAGACAAACATTGCCTACGATAAGTGTTGCACGCGACTTTGGTGTATTAAAGTCAACGAACCTTATGTTCTCTGCAAATTTTAGAAACGTATTCAAATTAACATCTCTACTTGTAAACATGTTATTCTGTCATTTCATCATCAAATACCCAATTGCTTTGAGTACATATTCGCTTGTACAAAGCAATTGTGTTTTCCCGACTTTTATATCGCCCACCCGCCTGGAGCCCATACTTGTGCAAACACATTGGCATGATTGAAGGCGTTCAGAAAATATTCCTAAAAGAGGCTATGCAGACGATGTAATAACGAGTCGAACGCTGTAAGCGTTCTCTTTCTTTCAACTTGATTTAAGAACAACGACGCGCCGGCACTATCGCAGCGTATGAGCTTTGATCTTACTGACCGTTTCTTCGGTGTTGTGTGACAATGAAAAATCATCGAAGCCAAATAACACGTTTTCCAAAGTGTATTGCAATACGTGAAATAATCAATAATAAGTTCACCTGGCCTCTTTGTGCGATTTTTGAGCTAAAGATTGTGCCAATGCTGAGTTACAGTTTCGGCAGAGTGTGGACACATTTCTCAGCGGGAAACTTTATATCAGCTGGAGAGATGTTTTACATATTTATATATATATGCATACAAAGTTGGCTGTCTGTGCTTCTGGGACAGCCGGGAGTCGGTTTAAATACGGGCTCGCCGGCTGTGGGCCGGCAGTGGAAACTATAAGGATCAGGCAGAGATTACCGATTACCGAACCAATCCAGCATTTTTTTTGCAGGACTGGCAAGGAAAGGTTGCTAAAGCCTCAGTCGAGATTGGAAAAATTGACATTTCTATCTCTCGGTACCTTTGGGAGGGAGTCGCATGCTCTAGCCGTCACGCATACACAAGATATATCGTCAACGGCTAGCACCATCTTGAGTGCTCCACTAGCTATGTGATCAGTGTCGACGCCTTAGCGATTCCTGCACTACCTCTTAACGTGGGACGAACACTAGCATCGCATAAGGCGTCATTCGTTTTGCATAGATCTTAGAGAATGCACGTTGCAAAATAAAATAAAAGATGATGATAAATGAAATGGTCGAACCGTCGATACCCTAGTAAATGGCAACCATGACCAGCGTCTTGGTGCATCGGTCAAGTTTTCCGAAGATGATATTTCGGAAGCAGCCAGAGTACTTTCTTCTATTGACTCCCTCTCCGCTGGTAGCGACGTTCCATCCGATCTACAAGAAATGCAACTCTTTGCCCCCGATGACTGTACCCCCCCCCCCACCCCAAACACGTCCAAGACCTCCGGACCTTAAGAGAGGATGGATCGACAATGTGCCCATTTCTGCAGCCGATCCGGATCTCGTGTAGTAGTTACTTTTTTCTCGTCTGAGTCGCCTTATTTTGTCCTCCTGACAGAAACTTTCTCGTAATGGCCAAGAATATCTAACTACAGTAGTCACGAGATACGACGGAAATCTGCGGTCATAAGAAGAATGTTGGAGGATGGGAACAACGTGCTTCGTTTCTGACACATATTAGCCAAAACCTACCAAAACACAACTATATTTACACGCACAGCAATTTTAAGAGCCTTTAGAATAGGCAGTTTATTAGTACCGAATTTTACGATTATTTAGAGTTGTGTCTTCTATCTATGCATACAATAAGCTGGAAAGTAATAATAGCAAAAGAGTTAATTTGTTTTTGACCTAGAAGTATGTGTGTATTGTGTGAAGTTCACGCTTATGAGACATGAAGTTGAATATGGGGCTTCATTTTTTGCAGTTACTTCTTGAAAACACTGAAGGCACGCCTGAAATCCTTGCAATATCTAAGATATCTAAACCACACTTTAAACCACACTATACCAGAGAACACTTGTTTAGGCCCCCATCTGTCTTATTTCCCGCTGTCGTCACTTGTAACCTGGGCATTTAGGCTACCAGCAATATTAACTCCAGTCATTGTATTACGAATTAAGTCATATCGTCAACCAATTGTACTCATACATGTTTTTTTTCAAGACTACAGTGACTCCGCTCAGGACGCAAGAAGGGGTTAACGTCGAGCTCAATGAGTCATACTCGTTAATATCTTTATATAGGTTCCTTTTTATTTATATAACTTTGCTATGTTAGCACTTTGGAGTGGACAATTGTCTCCACGCGAACGTGTGATTACGGGTTTTCTAACCCAGGGTTAGCCCAGTTCAACAATGTGCCCCGAACAGACGCTTAAACTTCCTCGTTGAATGTCGAGCGATAGCCTCTGACGCAAGAATTCGGATGCTCTCGAGTCTTCTGTCGAAAGATTAAGGCTTCTGCCTACGCGTTGAATCAGTTTGAGCGTAAGGGGACCTGCAGTTCCCATAGTCTCGAACGCCAACAAACAAAATTCGTGCGGATAATCCACACTGAAATATTTTCTGCATTTGTTAGCCTCAGCTAACCTGGAAGCATGACCTGCTCGGTCCGCATCTGCACCGACCATCGATGGAGCTAATGAGTCGGTTACAGTTGCGTCCCAAACAAGCATGCGGCCACGCTCAAAGGGCGTCAAAGTCAGGCCGTCAGGTCTTTTTCCGTCATCCCTCGATAGACCCGGGGGCTCTAGAACACATGGGAAGCCGGCAGATTGAAGTGCGCGACTAAAGATGTCATTTAGAACGGAGTGACGTGCTCGTCGGCCTGCACTTAACGCGCATGACAGGCCATGAGGGGCCAACGCGTCCACAAAATCACCACAACGACATCGGTGGGGCACGACTAGGTCAACACCAAGCCGCAGCCCTGCGCTTATGCGCGTGGTCTCGTCCACCAACAGAGTCCCAATTCGCGGACATGGTAGGGCGTGTAGCCAAGCCCAGCCCCTTGACTACTAACAGCTCGAAACCTGGCTTTATCAGCAACAGAAGGCGCTCCATTAATTAGGTTTGCTAGTCGCTTTTCTTGTGGAGGGGTTGTCCAATTGCCCTGGTTGGCCCTATCGTCGGGAGGAGAATCAAATAAGAACAACAATTCGCCGGTCAGTCTTTAAAGTTCACCGTTATAGGCGTCCCACCCATCACCGTCCAATAATGCTTTAACCCTGTCTGCCGCCTGGGTCAATGACGACACGATTGCAGGTCCTGCCATCATGACCGCGTCGGGCACACCTAGGCCGCCTAAAGAAACCGGGAGCAATACCTGTTCCCTTGCCGCAGTGGTCAGCTTAAGATTTAGTATGATCTCTAAAATGTCTAAGCTAAGTCCATTAAATGGCTGTAAAAGCTCTCGTAATAAAAACAGGTTGCAACCTCTAAGCAGGTTTGTTAACCTCGTGGCTGAAAAACAAACTCGTTAATTGGAGTGATGCGCACGGCTCGTCACCTTGGGGAGCGTCTGGGGATGGCTTTTATTCAATTGTATAACCTTACCAGCTATACTCAAAAGCATTTTATATAGGGGTCTTTCTTAATAACAAATTCGTGTGACAGTGCAAAATTACCACGCACAGTACCCATGTGTCATCTGGAAGAGGTGTGTTTAGTAAGTACGGGCCTCAGCACTATACCTGCTAAGGTTACATATATGATGGGCGACAGTGCGTAATTACCATTTAGTCCGTATTCATAAAGTACAGAAGAGGTACTGCATCCCTGTTTGGGAACCCGCCTTACTTAATTTCAAATATTGGTCGAGATAGTTGAAAAAATTGACGCGCTTTCGTGGGAGATTTGATAAGCAATGCAGAACACTTTTTATCGACTCTTGACTGCACGTTTATTTAATGTAAGCAGTACTGCTTCTTCAGCTTAAACGTTCTAAATTGCTGCATTCCTTTAGCATTAAATATAAGAGCTTTCAAAATCAACAATGGCTCAAAGATTTTAGTTGTGTGTTTAATTAACCAAAATCTTATGCATCCATTTTAAACGTGACTGTCCGCCAATTACCATAGGATACATTGAACCGTTCATTCGACAAGTACGTGAAACGCGAAAAGGGTTTGTTATTTATACTAGCTGCAACATGTACCTTTTAGACGTTTCTTATAATTAAACGTTTTAAGAAAAGCTCTAATCTGTTTTCATTTCAGTGTCTGGCAGCCCAACAATTATTCACGTTCATTGCTGCGTGTGTCCTCATTTAAAATTCAAACCATTTCAATAATTGCATGGCTACATTGTCTATAACGAATGTTTCTGCAAATTACAGGGACTTATGTTTACATGGGCAAAAGAGTTCCGGGCCCTGCTTGTATTTGCGGAGCACAGATACTACGGCGAATCGATGCCTTATGGAGAAGCGTCATTCTATGTAAGTCGTAATTATCAAAGAAACTACTTTTATATATATATATAGTCTCACAAAAACGCAGTAAAAACCAGCAGGGAGAGATGCATTAAGTTTGATTCGCATATGATTGATGTAATGTGATGTCCACTTGGCAGGGCTCGGAACGTCGAGGCTACCTTTCAACGGAGCAGGCCTTGGCCGACTACGCGACTCTGGCGGCCCATCTCAAGGCCAACCGCACTGGAACTGCCAAGAGCGACCTAATCGCGTGGGGTGCGGGCTATTCGGGAATGCTGGCCGTATGGATGCGAGTCAAGTATCCCCACCTGGCTACATTGTACGTTATGATCGTCACCCCCCCCCCCCTCCCACCAATATACTTTCTTATATGCAGCATTGCACCGATTTCGACTACTGGGATAAGGCTAGAGCTTCTTGGATGGCTAAGTGTACGCATATTATCGATCCTGTCTCCATTTTTGTGTGCTTTGCAAGGGATTATTATTATTATTCGGTATTTCCCTACAATTGTTGGACCTAAACGTGTACCCACCTAGGCACTCGTCAACCCATAGAGCCGATAATAGCGGCGGCGTTTCCCCTACACACTGCGAGCAAGAGTTGCTGACGCAGAAACTCGCCCTCGCGCTGGTCAGCCTTGTTAGCACTAATTTTGATACTTAGGTCTTTAAGGAAAATACTTGTGCTTTTAATGAGGCCCATCGTTTCCATAGCGCTGGGTACAGTTATTATAATTGTCAGACATGAACGCTTAAGCCAGATTCATCATGCTCTGTTCGCTCCCTGTCGATTCATAGCGTCTATGATTAAAGCTACGTTCCTTTTACAAACGGCCAAGGACATCATCTGTCTTAGAAACATGGTCTTGCGTCGATCGCCCGTAACGTCTTCTTCGTTTTCCGATATCTATGAGGATTTTACCTGTGCTGATGGTGTCGAGCGTCTCCAATGTAATCGGTGCAAAGTAGAATCTTCTTGATAGCTCGAGACACTTCCTTGGTTTTTTTAAAGATTTCAAAATCCGCGCGCTTTGCAACCCATCTAGAGCTGCATGCCGCTGTGCATAAAACGGTTGCATCCCACACAAAACGTTTTCCGTGTGACCATAACGGAATAGTGACCCCGCCAGGTCGAAGCTCACTGTTGTCATTAAGACTCTTCGGTTCGGGTGTGGATGATATCCCTGGTCTTCTAAGGGCTCTTCTTACTACGGTGTTGAGTGAGCGTGTCTTGTAAGTCTACCGGGATTTTTTAGACAGCTTAACGGGTGTAGACCGTCAGAAGCAATAGGTTGGCCGCATGGAAGATATGAGAAAGGTTGACGAAGAGAGGCGCGTACCCTAAGGGCTGACACCACGCGGAAGGCCTTTGGGTCCAGCATGGTGCCAAGCTGACGGGAGGGCAGGGCTTGGATCCAGCCCCCGTTAAAGGAATGTTGAGCCGCTAGAAAGATGCACGCTCGCTTGTTAATCGTAGGCTATTCATTATATCTTGTGCGGACTTCTTCTTTTTTTGTGAGCGTCAAGAAGATGTTTGGTCACGTGCTTTCTTAGAGGGCCAGGATCGAGTTCACTCCTGTCAGCGGTATCTGCCACTATAGTTGCCTTTTTAGTTTAATATTTCCATCCTTATGAATAGGTGATTCCGCCAGGGAGCCAAATTGATTCAGTGATGCAGCAAAGCATACTGCAGTATGGCTCTTCTTATTCTAAAACCTTCATTCCTGATGAAAAGGCTAGCTCCTTCCCACATGTTCCCTTCTAAGTTAATGTTTAGTATTTCGCTTAGAATGTCTCTGGTCGTCTCGTCGTGGGCTACAAAGCCTTAAATATATTTTTGGAGTCTGGCTTGTTTGTAGCATGTGGACAAATCTTAGTGAACCAAGACTGTGTCCCTATAGGCACAGAGCCACTTGCGGATGCATACTTTTAAGTCGAAGGCGAATCTTAAACAGGGTCTATTGGGTAGCATCGAGAGCGCCTGAAATTCCTTCAGGCATTACAGAAACACCTAGGCTACCCTGAGTCGCACGAAGTGTATCAAAAAGTGCTTCCATGGTTACTTGTTTAGCTTACGCTTGATCTTGAGGGGTACCTCCGACAGCTAAAACCTCGCATTTGGCTGCGTTGAGTGTCAGTCCTCCTGGTTCCTCGATGTTTAATATAGTCTGCAAATCCCTCGCCACGACATTTGCGGGACCTCCTAAGACAGCGTCGTCCTAGACACTAGACATTAAAGGGCTCTGTGGACTTGATATCAGATCAGAAATGCCAAGGCAAAACAGTTGTTGCAAGGCAGAACGATGGCAAAGCCTTATTGAGCACTCTAGCGATAAAAATGCCCAACTCGTACAGGAGACGCTTTGAAGAAAGGATTGTTTGGCTGAACATGATGGTGATTATTATTATTATTATTATTATTATTATTATTATTATTATTATTATTATTATTATTACTATTATTATTATTATTATTATGCGGTTTACTTCCTCACCCCATGGCGCAAACTATGGGAACGATATTTTCCCTATATTCAGTAAGAAACAATCTTGTCTAAAATATTCCATTTTGTGCTGGCCTCCTGTCACAAGTATTGTAACCGTCAATTGGTTACACCCTGTCACAGTTATTGCAACCGTTTATTGTTGTGCCTTTAAAAATTATTATTATTATTAGTATTGGCTACCGATTTTGCCAGGGTTATGTGGAGACTCAACCGAGGTTAGAAAGACAATTATTTCGGTATGTATGGCTATACTGCAATTCTTTTTAGGTACTTTAGCTAACAAATAACGTAATCGCAAAATATTGCCAAGCTCAGTTGATCGAGTATCCGGATCGATAATTTGTGCTTGATATTTTCACGTTGTTACCTGTTGTCGCGACCGGAACGTGTGCCAGGGCATACGCGTCGAGTGCTCCCATTGGATATTACAGCGGTGAAGTACCTTGTGGCAAATTCCTAAAAGCGGTCACCTCCGTCTTCAAGAGTGAATCCGAATCGTGCTCGCAGAGTATAAGGAAGACCTGGAGTGTTCTCCAGAATATGGCCTCTTCAAGTGAGTACCCGGCGTATATATATATATATATAACCATTTGATTTAATCGGTAGAAGTTGGGCCTATTTAATCTAATTGGCAGTTTGTTGACTTGGAGATTCCGCAGGGCTCTGTCCTAGATCCCTTTATGTTTCTGGTAGTACTTAACTTCATACTGTTGAGAATTAAATACGAAAACCTGGAAAAGCAATAGCTTTTGATAACGATACGACATTATACAGGTAGTTCAATAAGTTCTTAGAATGAGCTTTTTAGAATTCGAATTTTGGCGCGCTTCCGCCGCTATTAGGAACTGCAACTTTTCGACTGCTAGCACTCAAAATATTATGGTGATTGGCCGTTGCGATTTCGTTTGATAGCTTTTCCCGTGCAACGTATCGGCGTAATTTTTAAAAATGAAGAAAAAAGAGTTTCGAGTGGTTATCCAGCATTTTTATTTCAAAGGTTGGAATGCGACCCAAGTAAAAATTGAGTTGGACGAGACGTACGGTGACTCTGCGCCATGTTTTGCCACTGTTTCCAACTGGATTAATGTGTTAAAAAGAGGTCGCAGGAGCACCGAGAATGAACTACGTCCAGGAGGCCAAAAAACGGCAACTGATGAGGAAAACATAGAGAAAGTGCGAAACATCGTTGGCACAGATAAGCGAATGAACATTAAGGAGATAGCGGAGACATTAGGAATTAGTTTAGTAAGTGTGCATTTTATCCTATACGAAAACTTGAAGATGAAAGAGCTCAGAGAAAAATGGCTGCCGCATTTGCTCAACCAAGGCCAAAAAACGCGCCTGTTTTCGCTTCACAGCGAAATTTGGCCAAGATGTCGAACAATCCGTCGGATTTTTGACGCAGATTCATGACCGTCGATGAAAGCTGGGTCCATCACTACACTCCCGAGACCCAAGAAGCATCTTGCCAATGGTGTGCACCTGATGAAGGACCTCCGAAGAGGGTGCGGACAACGGCATTGACCGGAAAGGTGATGGCTACAGTTTTTTAAGACCAACGTAGAATAATGCTGGTCGACTACCTTGAGAGCGGTAAAACGATCACAGGAGAATATTATGCAAGACTGTTGGACTGCCTTTAGCAAGAACTCATCGTGAAACGGCCCGCTTTGCAGAAGAAGGTTGTCCTGTTTCACCAGGACAATGCTCCTGCACACAAGTCCCGGCAAGCATCGGCAAAACTGGCCCAACTGAGGTTCGAACTTATTGAACAACCTTCCTATTCTCCAGACCTGACCCCCTCTGATTATTTCCTCTTCGAACATTTGAAGAATAGTCTCGGTGGAAAGCGTTTTTCCAGCAATGAAGAGGTTAAGGCTGCTGTCAATGCCTATTTTCAGTCTAAAGACGCGGAATTCTACTTAAGAGGTATAAAAGCTCTGAAATCTTGGTGGGAAAAGTGTATTGAGCATCTCGGGGAGTATATCGAATAAGATAAATTTAAAAACATGATTTGGGAAATTCTTGGTTTTCATTCTAAGAATTTATTGAACTACCTATATTTTAGCTCGCCCCGGCTAATGTTTCTAGTGGTATTAACACTTTAATTGAGTTGGCTAAAACAGTTGTTAAGATTTGTAATAGATACGGATTGGTTGTTTAATACGAGTCAACCTAATATCTTGGATACGGATTGGTTGTTAAAAACGAGTAAACCTAAAATATATTTAAGGCTGAGGTCTGTATATCACTCGATTTTTATGAATATATTTTTATATAGTTTAAGCATCTGTAATGCAGTTTCACAAATAAATCACGCTCTGATTCTCAATATAAATAAATATGGGCATGTGTGTCATCTTTAGTGTACACACTTACAGCGTATACATAATAAATAGGGATAATTTATATATATTTATATATAAGCAAGTGAACTAATTCCCTCGTAATTTATGGATAGAGTCCATACTACATTTAATTACTTGTCATTCAATAGCTTGAATTAGTTTACGATGCAATCGGAATTAACATAAAACATCTAATGTTTGGTGCAAAAACTGCCAGAGAAAGATAGAACCCAAGTTAAATAGGGCAAATACGAGGACTAGATTGCTGAAACGGGAACGCTTCTTGGGCAGCATAAACACCCAGAAGAATAGCAGAGTAATTCGTGTCACCAAGGAATCAGAACAAGACAAAACGATGTTAAAAAATGGCCGGGCTATTTCCTTCGGGAAAATATCTACCCTGTGAGCCAAGAGAATTTACGTTCTGAGAGTCTGCGCACAGCAGGAACTCGAAAACTCAGAAGACAAAGGCCTCGCTAAGCACGATAATTGGTAGGGACAGTTGACCCTAAAGATACAGCATATAAATTTCCTAGTTGTTCGTTGTAAGACACTAAAGAAAGGCATAATCCCAAAGCTCAAAGCCGCCTCACCATGTACCTTTCCCGAGAAATGCACCGCAGCGCGCTCAGAATGACGGCTGACGCAAGGTTGACATTACAAAAAGTCCTTGGCCCCGCTCACCACGGTGCTGGGCGTTCACCAGGAAAGCAGAACGAAAAAGTATTCGTCCGCATAAAGACGGCCGAGGGGCGCTTCTCACAAGACAAGAGAACAAAAATCAGGAAGTGGTGCAAGCTTTGCTGACGTATTCCGCTGGGGGCAGTTAGACACAAAAAGATGCACCGGTCCCGCCCTGACTGTTATCGTACGAGTTATCGACCCGTTTCTAACGGCAAATCAGATTAAAAAAAAGCTGGCGGAATCGAGATCCACGAAGCTTCCTACATGAGAACTGAAGCATCCAGGCCAACCAAGAACCGGGCCGGCTGACAGTGCCGGGTCACTTTACGAGCTATGCCAGTTCTGGTCCAGAACGAACCTAACTGCCCGAGGTACCAGCTACCAGGCTAAGGAAGGGATCACTGTCCCTTTATGTTTCAAGTATTAGGAAGTGTAAAACGGAACCAAAGAATGCAAGAACAGGAAGGCCGCTACACAGAGTGCTAGAGATGCGGTAAGGGAAGGGGGGGGGGGGCGATTTGCTAGTGATTGCAAAGTAGAAACCCTCAGGTGCTACACCTGCAGCGAAAAGGGAAATTTATGCCTCTTATAACTCAAAGTCCTGCAGATAATTCTGTAGGAGCGAAAATAGGAAAAGTAGATAAGCACACACATAGAAATATTAACGGCGAACAACCTAGAATCCAGAGAGCTGATACAGCAGCAATCCAGAGCACTGGTAAAGGACCCTTCGACTGGAAGACATAGACCCAGAGATGCGGCAATGAGACCCTTAGATATTTTGAAGAACAAGAGAAGCATAATCCAAGTCATTTGTAAAAAAAGCCGGACGACCCACGATATGCCCTGGGAAACAAGGCGATGAGGAGGAACAGACGTAGTGGCTTTCATCGACACCAACGAGAAGTTAGCAGGAAGTGCTAACAATTGAGTGCAGCACTCCGCACACGAAACTAGACTCACAGTCAATCCAATTATAAAATCACAAGATAAGGGTAGTGAAAAAAGTCCAACTGCCTACAAAAGAAACGGTAAGGCATTCTTAATGACGGAGAGGAGTAATTTTTTCGACGTCGTAGCTATGATTCATTCAAACGCGTTCATCACACTTGATAACCTTCAGAAAGCGCGAAAGTTATCAAGCTGAACGCGTCGAAAAGAAAAATCTAGGTTTAGGAAAAACTAGGCCTCCAAACTACTCCCGTGCTTCAGCACTACGGTAAACGTAAAAAGAGAAGTTCAAGAAGGAACTAACCAAAAGTAACGCAACTCGGTTCCTCTGAGACTCCGCAGCAGCTCCAGCCCATCCTTGAGAATGCGTGTGCATTAACCGTCATAGCTAAGATGCACCCAAGATGTTCAGTAAAACCACCAAAGCTGGTGGATACAGGACATTACAGATAAGTGCAGAAAAAGAAGCAGGCAAGCCAGGAGGGCACTGAGTCAATAAAAACAAATGCAGGCACTGACAAGATATAGGAAAAGCACAGCAATCGTCAAGCGAGCTACTGCCAATAGTAAAACAAAGTGTTGACGAAAGCTTCTAAAACTGGTTCAAGAGGGCAATCCAACCGCTTAAGGTTTGCATAGCGGTCAGCAGGCTCAAGGTGGGAAAAGCCGCAGGTCCCATAGGCATCCCCCGAGGCTGCAGTTATTTTTCGGTTGAAAAGTGCGTAAGTGGTCTTTATCCCTAAATTGAATAAACAATGCTTTTTCCGCGCTCTAGCCAAGGAATATGGAGTAATCATCAGAAAAAACTTAAACTATTATTATTATTATTATTTTTATAATTTTAGTATTTGTGTTATCAGCATACGGTTGCGACGTTCGAACGTATCGCCTCGATTATAGAGACTTTTAAAAGCCGATTATGCATCGCGAGAGACAGAAGCTGTCTCGGATATTCTCCCTCCCGCTGGTTCCCCCTCGTTACATGCTCCTTTAGTCACCCTAGTTTAGAAAGTGGTATGCAAAAAATGACAGGACTATATATTAATTAACAACAATATAATATGAAGAATACCCGAGTACTTTAGTGTTTCTAATATATATATATATATATATATATATATATATATATACATAAATATATATATATTATATATATATATATATATATATATATATATATATATATATATATATATATATATATATATATATTGCAAGATGTATCTAGGAAGAACAGCAATCGTGACTGACACTTGTGGAATTTCAGCGTGTGTCCAGCAGCTAAAAGACTTTCTCCATTGTATCCAATATACGCTATGACCTCGTGACGGCAGTCCTGTGAGAAGGAACATTCGATACGTATGTATGACAAGGCTATCGCAAGAAAGCACGGTCCCGCGTAGCTTCTGTATGTTATAATATTGTTGCTCTTCGTCTAAAATTATTAATTATTATTATTATTATTATTATTATTATTATTATTATTAATTCTGATTTACATTTATATGCATGTACTATATACTTTGTATATAGTACATGTATATATTTGAACTATATTCAAAGTACTATTATTATTCGTTTAAACCGTACTCTTTGTGAAGCGGTACGACACTCAGATGAGTACCATACGTGATAAATTCTTGTGTAAATAATATGATTTGTTGAGCTGGATGGAGTTTAAATGACTCCTTCTCTAAGAAAGCTGCAGCACAGCGTACTTTAAGGCAGAGTAAGCAGGGTTGGTTTTGGCTTCCTTTCAGAAGACGGAATGGCTTTTCTGGGCGACGCATTCAACACCTGTCAGCCGGTTCGAGGGGACAACATGTCGAATTTATTCCGATGGCTCAAAGAGTCATTCAGAACGATCTCGATGCTCGACTACCCGTATGAGACTGACTTGTTCGGCACCCTGCCGGCTTATCCTGTGAAGGTTAATCAGCGTTTCAAGTGTATCTTTCTTCCTCGTTCTCTCTTTCTCTCCCTATATATATATATATATATATATATA
The DNA here is from genome assembly GCA_003439945.1 of Dermanyssus gallinae. Lineage (NCBI taxonomy): Eukaryota > Metazoa > Arthropoda > Arachnida > Mesostigmata > Dermanyssidae > Dermanyssus > Dermanyssus gallinae. The sequence goes on along the minus strand of QVRM01005398.1, from coordinate 240,566 downwards.
TATATATATATATATATATATATATATATATATATATATATATACATATATAGGTGCAGAAACATTTGTGGCATAAAAGCACCCCAATTATAAAATTTGCATAATGAAGCCACAAACGCACTAAGCAGCACAGAGGCATAGTAATTTGATATAAGCTTTCATATATATGACAAAATATACCAGGAAAAAAAGTTAAACTAGAACTATTTTTATTTATTTTTCGTAAAATCTTTGTCATACGTTTTTGTTATGAGTTTATTTTCACATTATGGTATGGCCTCATAGTATTGCTATGACCTCCAATAAACACCTATTTAATTCATTCCAAAATCCATCATTAGGCATCCTAATCTTAATTTTATCTGGAGTAACAGCTACAGAAGCATATCATATTTTTTAACTCTAATTATAATAATAGCCAATTTAGCATTTTTATTCATGTTTTCATAGGTTTTATTTTTTTTAATTATTACGTGCCTTTAAATAGTAAACAGATCATTTTTCTATTAATGATACGATGTTTGGAAATGTTTTTTCTTAACACAGGATTTTATATTATACATGTATTAATTATTATATTTACTTAACAATATGTAAAATCTCTGTATATATATATATATATACATGTTGTGTTGTAAACCTTCACTAGAACAATAACCACAGCCATATGTATTTATTGGTGCTAGAATTTTCCTACTTATTTGGTTGTCTGTATCCGCTCTCTGCTCTATAGGAAGCATGTAAACACCTGTGGAATCACCAGCAAACGGATCGTGACCTCATGCGAGCAGTGCACCGCGCAGTTTCCGTGCTCTACAACCACACCGGTGAAGTTGTCTGCTATTCTCTGGACAACACGCTACGAAACAACGCCGGCTGGGGATTTCAGGTTGGTTTGCCAATAGATCAACGGTACCACCGCAACGACATCGCTGTAAGCCTTATTTTGAAAAGCAAATGCGAACACGAAGCTATGAACCAAACTTTTCGGAGAAGTTGGCAGAAGTCCCTTCTCAAAATTGTGCATGGAAGTATCGATCTAAATTTGGTTTCGGTATTAATACTAAATAGTTTCTAAATTCGGCAAAAAAAATGCTGCTAATCACCAAAAGGTGACTGGCAGAGGAGTGTTGTTCCCCTAAATCACCTTAGAATGCTATTTATTTGAAACCAAAAACGTAAACAGGTCCTTAGGCTTAATTATTCGTGCTGTGCATTCGCTGGCTGCTCAGAAGGCGTCAGGACGAGTGCTCCAGTGTATAGAGTCTGTTATAGATAGGTAGCGTTTTTGGTCAAAACGTATTGAAAGCTTCTGGTTCTATTTATTTTTGGCCTAGCCGACCACTACAGGATTCTTGGGTTAAATAACTAAATAAATACTTAAATAACTTTATAAATATTAAATAACTAAATAACTAAATATAAATATTAAATAACTAAATATAAATAACTAAATAACTAAAACTTAAATAACTACTATATATATATATATACTTTAGTTGTTTAGTTCAAATGATCTCATTATCGTTATTGTAACATTGACACTGTTTGCGCCATTAGTAAAGTGTCAATTAGTAACAAGTATTGGAAAGTGGTTTGGAATGCAGTTTCTAATGCGGTGGCTTGCAGGCAAAGCAGAGCTGAAGGTCACTAGGACAGTATGACCTCGTTATTGACAGGATTTGTACTGATGACGATTTGTTTCCTCCAATAATATATTACGTATTCTATACGCCGACCCGTATACAAACCTTCACTGAATAAAAAGACTGACGATGTTTACAGCCAGAGTTGTGATTCTATTATCACTGTGACTAGTATTATTCTTGGTACGTGCACAGCGGGATGCGCCTGGTGGTTTCATTTGCCGCGTGGTTAGTATCTTTAGAAAACGTTGTTTTTTAAATAATATTACCATGCTCTTATACAACTAGTGTAAATAATGTCTTTCAGCGTTGCCTCAGATTTCAACAGTCTTTGATTTATTTTTAAGGTTAACAACAAGTTCGATGCAAATTTTAGAAGATGAATTTGAATAACGTTTTAAATGAATTTATTTGGATTCTCTTTCCCGCATTTATATATACACATAAATAAACGTAGCTTGCATTATCACACGTATCGCCCTCTTGTTTTTGAAGTATCATGAAACTGTTTATTATTGTTACAAGAACTGCTTGAATAACCGACGGATATTTTAGCAATCAAATCATCAAGCGGGTGGTGGGCAGCCAAGAACTACGACCCAATATAAACCAACTAAACAGATATAGTAATATATAGAGTGTATATAGAAATTATGTACAACTGTCAGATATGTTACAATTAAAACGTTTACAAACATTACCAGAGACTATCGCTGGACATTCAGCACGGTAACGCCGCCTCTGTGCGCGAAACTCTGCTGGACTAAATACGCCCGAACCTGGAGGATATGTGACGTTTTCATTTGTTTTATCCGGTGTACACGTTCATAAGAAGAAGACAATTGTTGCTTCTTATATATAATCAAATAAAGCTCTAAAACCGAAAAAACATTGCCAATTAAAACAAATTCCAGAGCTCAAACAGCCGCTGTGAATACGTTCGCTTGAAGGCAATTCCTCACTGTGTAATGGATATCTTATTAGCATGGACTATCCAAGGAGAGTGCCACAACTTACCTATAAGTTCAAAATCTAATTAATAATATTAATTTCCGAGTTGGCAAATATAGTGTCTTTTAAACGCCTCACTGAGAGGAAACGAAGCTAAGTACTAAGGTGTAGCCTTGAATTTTAATGTATTGTAATTCATACATTAGGTAAAAGTCAACCGTAAAATTTAAGTATGTGACAATTTAAAAAAGGACATTGTTTAAAAGCTGACTGAATTTTACGTTTACGTGTCAAGGCATGCACGGAGCTAATCATGCCGGTTTGCTCGGATGGCATGGAGGACATGTTCAATCCGAAGGCATGGGATCTCAAACGTATACAGCGCAAGTGTATGAACAAGTTCGGCGTCTGGCCCGATCCGCAACGCTTGAAGAGAATCTACGGTGGTGCCTCGGGCCTTAGCAACGTCGAAAACATTATTGTTACGTAAGTTCCGTGCGTATGCCTATTTTTATGCTTATTTTCCCCATTTCAACATGCTTCATTTTCAGAGTATATCCTAGTATCTATCGTGTTACTTATTAACTGATGCAGATTATGCTCAAATAGCGGTGCATGTCTTAGATAATATATATATATATATATATATACTTAAACATAAATGCATTCATAATGTAATGGACTTAATTCTAGGTTGTACTTTACTGTTGTTGATATTAGCAAATAGGTAGCGGCTTTTAAGACACGACCATTGTATCGGAGTGTATCGAAAGCATCAACCAACTGACAACCACTTTGATACCGCTTTATCTTGGCCAAATGCCTATATCTCTATTATCTTATTTATGCATATATTCACATGATATGACGTAATAAGCGTTGCACTGTAAAAATTAACGCTTTAACACAGATTTTCAAACTCGATCTAAGTTACAGGGACGCGCATGGACGTAAGCGCTGTAACAATACCATATGTATACATTATATGAGAAAACATTGAATAACAGGGTAACCAATATGTGTGAAATTTCATTAAGTAAAGAGCTGTATTGCGTCGGAGGGCTTAATAGCAAGTTGAACGAATTAGCAAATGATATATTTGTTTCAATTGAACCTTAACAGCTTCGTACGTCGAATCCACCGAGTGAGAGTTGTGTATAAACTGATAACGTGGTATTATTTCACTTCTGTTCTTTGAATCCGCCACGCATGCATGTACATATATATATTCGGGTGTGGTCGTCGTCCTGGTAACGTCTACCCACCAAGCAGCAATAACCAACGCGATCCATGGTACGACGGAGGCATCCTGACTGGCAGCGAGGGTGTGACAGTCATTTCGATACGAAATGGGGCTCACGGCCACGATATGCGCGCCCCACACGAAAAGGACCCCATTTCGGTGACGTGGGCGAGAAGTCGAGTGCGGGCTGTGATACGAAGAACGGTTTCGCCACTGCTCAGCTACGTCCTTGGCTAGGTGGCAGCTTCATATCTGCAAGCGTGCAGACACGTGACGCTTCACTTGCTCTCGCTAGAATGCCTTGAGTGGATCTCCAGTTAAACACATTTTCTTTTGTTGGACGCTTTTCTTGCAATACGAGTGAGACCAATATATATATATATATATATATATATATATATATATATATATATATATATATATATATATATATATACATATATATATATATATATATACATATATATATATATACATATATATATATATATATATATATATATTGCTGACCGATTCTTGTGCCTTCTACGAGACGCATTTGGCCGTATTTATGATAGCTTCATGTAACTTATTTTGCGCCTACAATAAAGAGCTACGCAAACCTTCCAGTTCGCACGAGCGAAACGCGTATGGGCTCTTGGAAGCTCGACCCTGGGAACGTTTAACTTAAAGTATCAAAAGCTCTGTACAGATAAAACAACTGAACCAACAACTAATATTGTAGCGGATGCAAGCAATACGGTGAAACGACCCGACTGCTGTTGTCAACAACGAGAGTAGAAACAAAAGCAACAGCAGCAAGAGCAACAACAGGGGTCTAGCAGGCTCATATATCTACTTTATTTATTCGACATGCGCAGACATTTTGGTTGGAGAACGAGCCAAATAGCGGCATAATCTGCATGCAACACCCGCGGTGTGCGTCGTGTGCAATGGTTACCACAGCGGGTAAAGGCTCAGCATGAATAAATCCTAGCATTGCACGACCACAATGACAACGGGAATAACAACGACAACAGAAATCGTGTGGGCTTGTCTATTTATTATCCGAGGTGCTGTACGCATATAGGGGATTAGCCAGGATAACGATACTAGGCAGAACTCGACAGAAAGCTTGGCAGCAGAGGCTGTTGTACCGACAGAAAACACAGTAGCGATATCGAGAACAACAACGACATTACTAATAGCAAGTACTCTAAGGGTGAGCGAGTAGTCTAGTGGGGCACGCGGGTACTCTAAGGGGGTGCAAGCGGCGCATAGCGGCACGCCACACGTCACCTCACGGGTAACGTATTGTGTTTATTCATAGCATACATGTTACAGCCAAATTTCCATCAGAACTACTTTCGCGTGGTATTTTACTGTGTTCATTCACTAGTTAATGACATAGAACTAATCCTAACTATTAGTAACTATCGCAGTAACAGAGTAGGAGTCGTAGTAGTAGAAGTAGTTTTTAAATAATACGTTATTGTTGCCATTTCAGCAATATTGAGTAGGTCGACAGATTTGAGCTACTGAACCAGCGTACTATATATATATATATATATATATATATACATTTATTATAATGTATTTAATTCCATGGTTACAGGGAAATGTTACAGGGAAATACAGAATATATATATATATATATATATATATATATATATATATATATATATATATATATATATATATTAGAGAGTTCTATAAATAATTAAATATAATAAAAATATGAAAACAAAGAGTATATATGCGAAATCGGAACGGACAATAAAAACAAAGAGATAAACAAACTATACAAACCTTAAAAACAAATGAAGTTTTCATTCGAAGTGCAGAGCGTGATCAGCGATCGTGGCACAGCACGCAGGAGGCAAGATAAAGAAAGCGCATAAACATTGAAAAAAACGCACGAAACAGCATAACATTTGAGCACACAAAATGCTATTCGTGAGCCCACGTACAGCGTACAATTGACCAACAACATCATTAGTTTTGTTTTAAATTAAAATAGCCACGAGAGGCTAACGGCTGTCATTTTTTTTCGGGATCAAGCATTGCGCGTGATGCTGTGTGTGTGCGTTTGTATGGTTTGTTAATCGCCGCCGACAGGTTCAGTATGGCTGGACGAGCTCTCGATACACAGCGCCGGATGACGCTCAACTCAACTAGTCCGACCGGTCAAAGCGTCTAGAGCGTTTCAACAGCGTTTCCGTCGAAGACCGGCCTGCACCGGCATGAGAGGAGAGCAGAAGTAAAGCCACCGGGGTTGTCGTCCTTCGATAATTATTCAGAAAAAAAACGAGAAAGACAAACAAACAACACCACTAAAACAAAACAAAAACCATGCACACACATCTATCAGCGGACAGAGCAAGCAAGTCTAGCTTGTACTTGCCAGCGAGCGATGCTGCTCGCGAGCGCGAGTGATCTATGAACGCACTGGGCGCTCCAACACATCGCATCGCTGGGCGGATCGAGAAACTACTGCGACCAGAGAACCGTCAGTCGTACGAAAAACAAACTACATTGCCTGGGCATACTAATCCAGCACTGAAACCACTCACCGTTTTGTCGGTGCTGCGATAAGGGATGGCCTGCAGATCGTGACTGGGTTGCAAAAAAGCGAATACGCTTTTCTCTGTCGAGAAGAGGCAAACGCAACTGGCTAGGAGCGAGTGATTGAGTGAGGCAATCTGTTGACTCAAGCCAACTATACTACAATAGCAACCAATATACAGTTTCATTACATTTGTTTATCTTCTTAATTTGCTGAACCCCAAAGCAATCGCGAGCAGGTGGACTATCTTTTGGCGCATGGCCAAGTGGAACCATAGATACGGTTTTCACACACTTAGTACATGCACCATTGAACCATTTTCAAATCACTGCACAATTAGTGGGTTATTTTCTAAAAAACATATATATATATATATATATATATATATATATATATATAATTTTGTTTACCAGACTGAGCGCTAGCTTACAACAATTTCGGAGCTAAACGCAGGCAGTGACCAAAAGCAACTGTGTGATTGCTATGCACAACAGTATTAATGTTGTGTGTATATAGTTGTATACACAGGGTGTTCCCATTTGTGTGTCCAAAACGCTAGGGTATGGTCAAACTCGGTGAGAAAATCATTTTTGCCAATGGGTGGAAGCCGGGAAAACGTTTTGTTTAGGAGTGAGGATGAAATTTATAAAAGCAGTTATTCTGTCTTTTTTCTCCTACATAGTTGTGCAAAATCTACGTTTGCGGGAGAACCAGTCAGCGCACAAAGGAACCGATCATACCGGCGTGTTTGGCGGAATATTCTGCACATAAAGCATACATTACTAGCTTGCGTAGCAAAAAGCGAATAGCCAAATTAAGGAAAGTCATAAAAAGTCAAAATGTTACGTTAACGCTTTTTTGTGCAAGATCGTGATTTTTTCCATTACGACCAAAAATGCACGTCCAAAAGACTACTCTCAGGCAATAGCAGATTTAATGCCCACTACATTCGTACCAAAGTGAGGTGCTGCGTTACGTAGTTGCTAAGTAACTAAGTTTTTTGACAGTCATATCGAAAGCGAAGGCATGCATACTTGCATAGGGCGTATGAGAAAGTTAGGTACATATTTTGAGGTTTGGTAGAACTCAGCAAGAGAATAATTTTTTATAATGGAAAGAGGGGGCGGAAACGTCTTGGCAGAATGCTACGGTTCTGGACGTGAAAACTTCAACGTGAAACATAACAACTATGACTGTCGAAAAAGCTTAGTCACTTGGCAACTACGTAACGCAGCACCATCAATTTGGTACGAATGTAGTGGGCATTAAATCTGCTATTGCCTACGAGTAGTCTTTTGGACGTGCATTTTTGGTCGTAATGGAAAAAATTACGATGTTGCACAAAAAAGCGTTAACGTAACATTTTGACTTTTTATGACTTTCCTTAATCTGGCTATTCGTTTTTTGCTACGCAAGCTAGTAATGTATACTTTATTGTGCAGAATTTTCCGCCAAACACGCCGGTATGATCGGTTCCTTTGTGCGTTGACTGGTTCTCCCGCAAACGTAGATTTTGCACAACTATGTAGGAGAAAAAAGACAGAATAACTGCTTTTATAAATTTCATCCTCACTCCTAAACAAAACGTTTTCCCGGCTTCCACCCATCGGCAAAAATGATTTTCTCACCGAGTTTGACCATACCCTAGCGTTTTGGACACACAAATAGGAACACCCTGTATATAACTGATTTTAATTATTTTAGGTCTATGGCGTAAATAGGCATATTCTGATCAACTGGTTATTAATAAGAGCTTGGCCTTGCACCAAGGTTAAGGTCGTCACTTTATCAATACCTAGTTAGGGAATATTGTACTCTTTTTTCAAATGCGAACAAAGTTTGTTTAGGAAATTGCTTTCATGGGTTCTACTTTTCACACTCTTCAAAACATGTTTAAAACACATTTTGGCAATAAGTTGAGTTGCTTCTGCAATTTTCCCTTTGTTTCCCCTATAGTCTCGAAACGTTGTGCTTTCATTTTTTTTATCCGTGGGAAGTAAGAAAAGTCGAAAAGAGGTTGCAGAAATATAGAAATAAAATATTTTTTAGTGATAGATGGTCCAATAATTGTTTGCCCAGAGTTCAGGCCTCGATCGACTCGGCCTGAGTGTAGCTGATGGCCATTCTAAGCAAAGCAAACTGGAAGACACTATTGGTGTCGGTTCAACTCTTTAAATTCAAAATGCTGGAACTTCTCGATGCGCCTTCGTATATATGTATATTACAAAAATTATCCTACATATACAATATTCATAGAGTTGTTATGCTCATGTAAACATGCTAGTGCACACAAACATTTTCCATTACAGGAGCCCTTTATTAAGGTACTTCTAGCTGGACGCCTACCTTAACGGTGTTTGTTTAAATAAAATAATCCGTCTCGTTAGAGTGGTGGCCTTAGCTGCCGGCTGTACGATTCGAAAGACGACCGCTACTGCTTTTACTTTGTATTGTAATTTTGCCATGCTTTGCTATTTGGGTGTAGTCACTGTAGATCTAAGTCTAGAATATTATGTTCACACTACTAGGTGTATGTCACTTTGAGGTTTTTGCATCCTCTTTTTGTTTGGCTTGTCGGTTCTTCTTCCAATAAAAATCAATGCACGAGCGTCATACCTGCATGTCAACCATAGTGAAAGCAACGCAACTTCACTCAAGCCTTACGTGTAAGTTTATGATGTGCAGCATTGTAAATAGCTGCGATGCATGGAAGTCAGCCCAACCGACGTTAGGAAAAATAACGCTTAGAGTCGCTGGTGACACTTTCGGCCGTTTTCTGATAAGTAAACCTCTAAGCAGGGTCTACCCCCATGCTGTAACTGGTAGCTATATCTACACTGCATTAGATAGGTATTGTGGTCCTAGCCCTGTTATGAACTCAAGCACGCGCCTATATTGACGCTCTCTAACACTCCCACCTTTAGGCTTTTGTTACACATAGGACAGGCGTTGTTTTAAGAAAGTGTCCTTTTCGACTAGAACAATACGCAATTGTTGTTGCTCTAAGTGTTGATGACATTATAAGCCTACACTTATATTATGGCGTACTACGAGTCTTACACTACTATGCTAGTTACGTAAGAGGAAGATATAGAGGTGTCACAAATCTACCAGCAATACCATTTATTACGTAATAGAGTTTGTATAGAAATACACGTCCTTGACACTAAATTATTCATGTTACATGGTTAGGATTACGATGTATATATATATATATATATATATATATATCGTAAGCCTATGCATAAAATTAAATATTCTTGACAATCAATCATTCATGTTATATGCATATGTTTACGATATATATATATATATATATATATATATATATAGATATATGAATTTATATATGAAGCAAGACTTGCCAATCGCCGACGCAAATACAGTATCGAGTGTGACTCGCCCAATGGATAGCACTGCGTCTAGGAGACGCGGGCTGCATGTCGCAATTTCATGTACAATCAACATCGACCACTACACGTACTGTCTCGGGGCGTGTACTGTCTTGCAGTGTAAAGAGAGATCAATAGCGCGGCTGGTTTGCCTCTACCAGTGCTGGCCGCCATCGAGGATCACGTACTCGACGGTCTGCGGCTGTTGTCTGCTTTCATGGTATTGTATGCCGTCCCCGCTGAAGGCAGGAATCGGCGCCACGGCCGGAGCAGCTGGCCAGGCGGCGCGCGAAAGCGACACTTGCGGGAAGTAATCCGGATTGACTAGCCCTGCCCGGGCGCTAAGAAAGTCGCTCTGCGGCCGCGTGGCAGCCGATGGGTTTGGTAGTTCGTCGGCTGTAGGATAGCTGCTCGAGCTTTTCCGGGTAGGTCGTACGCCTGCCGCAGCTGGGTAGCCCCCTCGGTTGGGAAGTTGGCCGCTCTGCTGTTGCTGCTGCTGGTGTTGTTGTTGCTGTTGCTGTTGTTGGTGTTGTTGTTGTTGCTGTGTGTGACGCGCGGGGCCCCCATAACCGGCCTGGTCGACCTCTTCAAGGTCGGGCGAAGGGTAGCCCACGACGGGCTGGTTCCTCGGGGGTGCAGGCACCTGCGCTGGTGTAGGAATCTGTGGTCGTCCGTAGCCGCCTCCCTGCTCTAGATCCTCAACATCGGTCGAAGGATATCCGCCGCCGCCGCCAGAAGCAGCAGACGAAGGCTGTCTCTGTGCGACGATCACCGGGCGGACGGCCGGTGGCTGCGATGCTGGCCTACCGTATCCAGCCTGATCGACGTCCTCGAGGTCGTTGCCATAACTGCCGCCAGCTGAGACCGGCCTCTGAACGACTGCCTGTGGCTGCGGATACGCCGAGGGCACCGAAGGACGACGAGACGGGGGAGGGAGGGGATTGCGAGCCGGCCGAGGGTAACCGCCCGTAATTTGGACTTCGTCCACATCGTTGTCGAAGTAGCCTCCGCTTGGACGACGGGTTGTTGTCGTCGTGGTGACCCGCACCGTTGGCGGCGAGTATGATGGAGGTCTGCGTGTGGTCGGCCTCTGGGGCTGCCTCTGAGGTTGCGGATAGCCGACCGGCTGGTCGTCGTAGTCAGTACGAGGGGGTGGCTCGTACCCGACGACTGGCCGGCGTGTGGGGGTCACCACTGGCTTGCGAGGGGTCACTGCCGGTCGATCGTAGACGACCGGCGTCCGGGTGGTCGAAATGGGCAGCCGTTGTGGTTGGTGCTGTGGCGCCGGTGGCCTACCATAGCCGGGCGACGGAAGGTCGTCGCCATCGTCGTCCTCGACTGCGTTCGGATAGCCACCGACAGAAGCTGGACGTCTCGTTGTGGGCGTCGTGCGCCGCGTCGTTGGCTGTGGATAGGACACGACCGGTCGGCGCGTCGAAGGCACACGCTGTTGCTGCGGAGGCTGTGGGTACGCCGGACCGCCGGACTGTTGGGAAGCTGGCACCTGCCCGTAACCGGGCTGAGGATACTCATCCTCGTCGGGCAGTTCGGGCTGGCCGTAGCCTCCGCCAGAGCCTCGCGAGTGACTCTTGTCTGAGGTTTGTCTCGCCGGTGCCGGCGCCGCTCCGCCGTACAGCTGCCGGTACGTGTCCTGCAGGGGTCCGCCGTACACGTGGGTGAAGTGGGCCTGGCTGGCGGACCGGTACAGCTCGGGCAGGGGAGGATTATGCGCCACCGGAGGGTGGCTAAGATGCGAGTTGCGCTGCTTGATCTTCTGCACGTAACTCTGGCCGCCACCGATTTCGTCGGCGTCGTCGTCGACATTTGATGGCCTGCCGTAGCTGGCCGCGGCCACAGCCGCGAGCGCCCCGAACACGAAGAGCTTCATGTCGCCGTCGCAACCGCTGCACTGCCTCAGAGCCGACTGAATACCTCCGCTGACGCGAGGCCTTATATCCTGGCCTTGCTCGAAGACCTCCTTTCCACGACGAAAGGTGGTGGAAAACCAGAGGTCGGAGGGAAGGGGGGGGACGATAGGGTAGGGTTGTCGTCATGTTTAGCCAGACTGCAACTGCAAATCCCGGCGTGCGGAAAACGCGACTACCAACCAACAGCAGCAGCAACAGAGGGCCCAAGGGAGAACCACTACAAGCATCATCACGAACCTCATCAACATCAACGAAGACCGCAACAACAACACCGACGACGACGACAACAAAAACACAAGAAAGGGTCACTCCGTCGCACCCCTTGGCAAACCCCCGTCCCGCCGGCAGCGCATCTCGCCGTAATATCTGTTTCTATATCTTTTGCATCTGTTGCTATGTGCGCGAGATGATGATGCTACCGCTGTTGTTATTGCTGACCCTCCTGCTGCTGCTACTACTGCTGTATCTGGTCCGCGTCACTGGGGCGTTATCTTCTTGCGCGTGCCGTCTTGTGCTTGTTGTTGTCGCTGTTGTTGTTGTTGTTGTTGTTTTTGTTGTTGTTGTTGTTGTCGTCGTTGTTGCCGTTGTTGCTACTGTTGTTGTTGTTATTGTTTTTGTTGTTGTTGTTGTCGTTGTTGTTGTTGTTGTTATTGTTGTTGTTGCCGTTGTTGCTGCTGTTGTTGCTATTGTTATTGTTTTTGTTGTTGTTCTCGTCGTTGTTGTTGTTGCTGTTGTTTTCGTCGTTGTTGTTGTTCTCGTCGTTGTTGTTGTTGCTGTTGTTTTCGTCGTTGTTGTTGTTGTTGTGTGTCTTTGTTGACGGTCATCGACCCTTCCGAAGTAGGCAGCGCCAGCTCCACTGGACAGTGGATCCCGTCAGTCAGCCAGTAGCGGCGGGCATACGTGTCAGCCGCCGAAAATCTAGTACGCTGGGGTGTTCTTTTTGTTGTTGCTGTTGTTGTCATCGTCGCCGCCGCCGCCTCAACCGCCGCTCCAGCCCGAATGAATCGATCGTTGGTCACTGCTGGGTCGGCTAGACAGCCGACCGGTCTACAGCTCGGACGCTCTTGATCCCCTGCCGACCGGCGAGCAGATGCAGGCTTCACCACCACCACCTTCCCCGTTCTGGATTGTGACCGCCAGCTGTTCAGACCGCCGCACAGTCAAACAGATATACGGCAGACGGACGACCGAACGAACAAACGGACGGACGGAAAGACAGGCCGACCGATAGATCAGCAGAGGTCGACGCACAGACGCAAACCGCGCTCCTCTGAGCTACTTAGTCATCATCATCATCATCACCACCACCACCGTAATCACCATCATCATCATCATGATCATCATCATCATCGACAACAACAACTTCATTGCCGTGACGAAGAATGGCCTGTCCAGTTGGACTAGATAGATCGCGTATACACATCAAGCGAGTGACAACAATAAACAGCCTTTGTCTGTTATGCTCACGACCTCCTTCGTCACACTACTGACCGCTATTCCGCCGCTGGCAGCTCGATCGTTGGAGAAATTCGTCGTTTCACTCACTCAACACACTTCGTGCTTGTGATTGGCCCCGTTCGCTTTCTTTTTCTTTGCTGCTGGGTCGCCTCAGCCTTTCCATCTCAGTAACCCTTTTGCTTTTTTCCCTCACCTCTATCTTCTCCTATTCTCCCCTTCGTTTTTTTTTATCTCTCATCCCGCCTTTCTCTCTCTCTCTAAGTGTTGCTTTTTCCTTCTATTTATGTATGTCTTTGTATATATTTTCTTTGATTTCTGTATATCTGTCTATACATTTCCTTTGACTTCTGTATATCTGTGTATACATTTCCTTTGACTTCTGTATATCTGTGTATACATTTTCTTTGATTTCTGTCTATCTGTCTATACATTCCCTTTTCGTTTTGTATATCTCTCCCTATATAGTCTAACCCCGTTCTCCACCCTGTTTCTGTTCATGTCTGCATTTTCTATCAGACGACAGCTTTGTGTTTATATGCGAGCGCGACGTTCTTTCCTCCGTATGTCCGCTGTTCTTCCAGTGTTTGTTTTCAAATGTAAATAAACCTATTTATCAGTTCCACCTCAATGTGCTTCAAACTTCAAACTTTCCTCGTCCCAGAGTCCATCCATCGTGGCGGTTTCGTTCATTGGCCGGGTAGCGATGGAGAACATTCCGCTAACGGGAACAGCAGCAGCGGCAACAACAACAACGGCAACAACAACAACCAGTTCAAGCCATGCTAAAAGTCGGCTAGAACATTTCTGTTCGTCTTCTTCGACCCCCAGCGCCCAATTGCGGCTAACCATTCGCCTGGTTCCTGAGCTGTTCTCACTCAAACAAATCTGGTCGGAATGAATCCTGTTTCCATCATGACAAGACGTCAAAAAATCAATGCAATACATTGTTTCGGTCAAGCGTGCTGCTGCTGTTGCTTTACGAACTAGCTAGTTCATGCTTCATAAAGAGGATACGTATTACCTGGCGGCCTGATACAAAGACAAACCTCTATTGGTCTGTCTCCATCTGCATGCGGAACCGGATCAGTCTGTTTTGTTGTTGGCGCCAGCTCTTAATGACAGCGACACTGTTTGATGGCATATGTTTGTGTGGTATCGTCGTCAGACCCCTTAACGCCGATCACCATACCTGTATCGCGTCGAAGTGTGTTCGAGAGTTCACGATTTCGGCATCAAGTCTAATGGCAAAAACAACAAGTCTATGGTGACGATTAGGCTGTGACAGTAAGATTGCCAAAAGTGGTCTTTGTGATGGTAAGGTGATGGATGTCGACAAAAATAAAAACAACAACAAACCGAATCGACATCAACAGCAACACCATAAAATGTATATTAACATAATTAAATAAAATTCTTATAGTTAAAAATAATATTAGAAAAAAAAGTTGATAATTATACGAAATTCAGGGGTAAAAACAACATCAACAACAACAACAACAACCCAACGACAATAACAATAACTACAGCAACTAGAGCGCCACCAATAATCACAGAGTACACACAATTCACAACAATGCAGTACTCGGCAGTACAACAATGCAAGCAGTACTCGGCAGTACAACAATGGCAGCACGATAACATCACGTAAATCATTCCTGTAATGATGTAGAAAAACGGTAGAACGGTGATTGTAGAAGTTGTGCATACTGCAGCCAGGCGACGATTAAGACGATAATCTCTTTGAACAGCAGCAGCAGCAACAACAACAACAACCACAATAACAACTATAACAATAGCAACATAGCAACAACAAACACAAAACAACAACAACATAACAGAACAAAATATCCGGGAGGATGATGGCACGTGCGAGGACTTCTTTCTCGGCCGGAGTTTGTGGTCAACGGCGCTTGTCGATGGCCGCTAACATGTTCACCGCATTTCGGCCAGCTTGCATCAACAGACCTGTATCGTGCTAATATTAATAATAATAATAATAATAATAATAATGATACCAATAATAATAATAATAACAATAATGATACTAATCATAATAGCTGGCGCTCGGCGAGATAAATGCTTCGACTGACCGCTTGTAGCCAGCGCTCGTAGAGCTCAATCTTCTGATGGCGCATGTCATAACCGCAGTGCCTTGTGCTTTGCGAGTTGTTCGGCCTGCGGGAACGCAACGTTGATATCGCACGCGTGGACGTCATCTTGCCGTCTTTGGCCGTCCATTTGGCCACAAAACTGCCAAGTCCCCCCCCCCCCCCACACACCACATCCACCCCACATTCGCCAAACTACCAACACTATTCGGCTCTCGGGGGATCGGCAATCTATCGACAATGCCAGTGAATACGTTGCTCCCGGAGCACTGCCCGTTCTACCGGTTCATTGTTT
>QVRM01005398.1:0-220000 GCA_003439945.1 Dermanyssus gallinae | reverse complement strand
GCATACTTTTAAATCAATTTTGTTTAAATTCCTAAGCCGCAAGATTGAGCTCGGTGAGGGAAATCTTGGTCCAGTGAAAACGTCCGGTCATCGCCGCTGTGGATGCGCATTTTGATGGCCTCGAGACTCGAGGCATCTGATATATATATATATATATAAATGGGGTGTGTGCACGCAAACTGCGCAGTCCTTTTCCTTTTTAGTGGCCCCTTGGCGACAAACAGGCTGCTTTCCGATTTCTCTCTGTAAAAGTCTCCGTCCCTGGGGTCAAATATATATCGCACTGTATTGAGTACCTCTTCTATACTCGAACATTTTGTTTGCTTGTTAACAAGACGAATTTGTTAATAATTAAAATGACAAATTTGGAACAATGATACGTGGATTCGTTAGGGTTATTAGTAGCAAATGGCTGCAATAAATTCATCGTACTGATTTCCAGAAAATCCAAGTAAACTGATATTTCACTAGCAACGCAGCATAGTCTTCAATAAATACGTTTCGTTCAAATTAACCGTGTTGCGTTGCTTATAATTAAGCAAATGTAAAACGCTTGCTTGATAGTGCCGGGTCAACAACAAAACGTACAAGATGATGCAGCCTGTTGCCAATACTCAGTGTATAAGATATCCATTTGCAGCATTTTTGAGTGCTGCACATGCTGAAATATTTGTGTTTAACTTCAAGTTCATCTGTCGCTATAGATTGAAAGTTGGAATTATCTTTGGAAGATCCGTTTTTCCATTAGCATATACTCGTATATATACATATATATATATATATATATATATATATATATATATAGTCTTGCCCGTATACGGATACCGTTGGGCGATAAAGATCGGCCGGTTGAACACCTTTCGTAGTCAGAAATCTGATAACACATCGCTGCTTTTCAATCGTCAAATTTTCCAATAGGAATGCTATGGTGTCTTCACACGCGCTGTCGCGTCAATTGGAGGGGACACACAACTATGTGCTTCTGTCCTTCGCCATGCGCCGGCGTCCGTGCATAACCACGCCGAACACTCCATCCGCGTCCTCTTTAGGCGTCTTAATACGTTATCCTGAATCGGCATATTCAAATTTCAACCGGTATGGTTGTTACGACGTTTGATACCTTTTAATTTGAATACCCCCTTTATATATATGTATACCGAGAAGCAATTCAAAATTTCCCAATTAGCTCAAGTGGAGACCCTGACGACGTCAAGCCCAGATACCTAATAAATCGTATTGGAAAGAGTGATCAGATCGCGCTCTCTTCCTTGCTCTTACCTACCTCTGTAAACTTCTCATGAACGGCTGTCTACCAGTGTTCGCACATAGTTATTTATATGGTGCTAACCTTATAGCATCACAGAAAAAGTTCGGCGGTTTGCACCCGATAGCAGTCGGGAATATCCGTCGCCGGCTAGCGTGCGGGGTGCTATTCCGCAAACCCATGGAGCCGATTGTCGATTAAATTGCTCCTGTTCAACTGGTTTGTGGAGTTGAGTGAGGTTCTGCCAACACTGCAAGTGCTTTTGCAAATATGAACTCGGTATCAAATAAGGTGTTAATGAACGTGGGTTTAAAAATTCCTCTAATGTTCTGAGAAAGGACGTAGGTCGATCAAACTTTTTTAGCACTGTATTCCGCAGTCTACCAAATGTACACAAGCCCATCCAGTCACGTTTAGGCGGAAGAAATCGTACTTTCAAAAGGGAACAGCAAGGAAACCGTTGTGGCCCGGCGCTTTGCTGCCTGGTGATTTGTCAGTCATTCAGATTTTAAGCCGTGGTTCTTAGACGATGGAACGATTGGCGGTACTATTGATTCTGCGTAGTGATGTGGAAAATATTATCGATTTCGGTCTCGCCTTTGGATTGCAACTTAATGCTTCAAAGAGTAAGCTGTACGTTTTGTCATGCGACTTCGCCTTTCGTGACGAGTACGTGTGCCAGACGCAGGGCCTGCTTCCTGAGATCAAGCTATGCGCCGATAAAAACATCGAGCTTCTTGGAGCTCCCCGCAATATGCTTGATGTGGACTAGCTTCTCGACGCCAGGACTAATTCATATTCTTTGCTACATGGACGCGTCTGCCCAGAGGGGTATTCTACAAACATTTGACGAGAAGCTAGGACGGTACGTGAAGCAGGTGTTAAGCTTGAGTTTGGATGGGGAAGTTGGGACCAGGCTACCCTTCTCACCTCAGCCGAAGGTATATGTATCCGACGTGCAACGGATCTGGTCCACACCACATTCTTGGGTTCAGTTACTATTCTTCAAGGGTTGATTTTATCGATAGCTTCCCCGAACGCCAAGCCATTTCTAGAACGGCTTAGGGAGTTTAAAAAAGAGGACTTTGCCGCCCGTCACCGCCTGATGCTTGATGACACAAGCCAGTCTGCCCTGGATACTGTCGCAGTCAAAGCCGATCAAAAGAAACTCCTGGACGGCATGGCCGCTGCATTGCATTGACAAGGCGCGCCTACTAGCAGCTTTGAACAAATTGAGCGCCAAATGATTTCAAGCAATCGCCTCGTCGGAGTTGGAAACAACGCCGAACAATACGATACTCCGAAATCGTTGCTGGCCAGCGATCAGGGGTGGCTATATGTGCGCCCCATACTTGCTGCCCTTCACAACCCACCGGTGTCGCCGACGGGAGAGCATGACCTCAGCTGTTCTAGGAGCTGCGAGAAACACTCGCGTCACGCTGCCCTCAAGGAAGAGATTTTAAAAGCACTGCCATCCGCTAACGTGCCTTGCAAAAAGAAGTCAGTCAAAATGGCAGCGGACTCAGCCTTACGGCCAGACGGGATGTCCTGGGTTTCGTAGTTCTCCGGAAAGGCCCTTGCGTAGAGCGTAACCGTGTGGGACACGCTGGTGCCGTCTTACAGGAGTCGAGCTTCGAGATCAGCTGGCGCTGTTTCCGCCAATTAAGCGGAGCAACAAAAAGTCTGAAGAAGAGTTGGACTTTTTTAACTTTAATAGTATAGCCAGTTGCCATTGAAACATTAGGGGTCATAGGCAAATCTGGGGATTTCCTGAGAAAAATTGGGGGAAAAGCCCCCCGAAAATTTTGCTGCAGAGAAGATCAATTAAAGTGCAACGTGAAAATGCGGCCGCGCTAGTTGCCCTCAAGCAGTGGTTTGCCGAGGATAATGTGATTATGTATTAAATATATGTTGTGTATAATGTATAAATAAATTTACGATGTATACAGGGTGTTGCAGGACAGTGAAGATCGATAATAAAAATTGTAGAGCTCGTTAAAGCAAATATTTTTTTCTAATGGAACGTGGGTTCTGAGAAGTCTTATTTCGGTGTGAGAGTGAAATTACTACAATTTGTGATACTGGTGTTGTTGCCTAATATAGGCGCATAAAATGTGCCATTGCGAGACAACCAGTCTTCCTATGCAGAAACTAAATATACCGTCGCGTCCGTAAAAAGATATATATGTATATATTGCATGTTAAACAATGTTACAGTTGTGAGGTCTGAACGTAATATCGCAATTCTCTTAAAGAATTACTTTACTCAACAGCGCCTAAACTAGAAACGTCTCTGCAAACGGCCAAAGACAATGCTTGCCACAAGAATTGATCTTTTCTCTCTTTATATATATATATATATATATATATATATATATTCAGTGGCTCAATTCATAACTCAAATTGAGTATAATATAACTTTATAAGGTTGTCTTTATAACCATTTATCCAGTTTACGCTTTCGGCGAGAGAAGTCGTGCAACGGTTTATGCTCTAGTGCTGCACATTCCACTGCATGGTACTTGGCACATCTCTACAGGTAGAACCAGCAGGTTTACAACTCGTACTCCTCGGCGTTTAAACATACCAGGTGGTCATAACCATGCCCCATCTTCCTGGTGTATACGTGGCAACTTCCACACGCAGGACCACACCAAGCGTGCAAGGCATTGAGCACGTTTAAACCGTTGACCTCCCGAATTTAGCTTCCCATTACTTCCCAAGCTAGTATACGCGGCATATTCAGCCTAAGTCCGATTGTTTAAGTAGCTGGTGAACATGAGATACACAAGGCTACACAAGGCTCCCCAGCGTAACGTGGTTCCATACCCTACCAAGACCACACATCAGCCCCGGAACAATCTTAAACACTCTTCGAACATTACGCACTTCCTCGTAAAGAGAGACAAGAGCTGTTCGTCCCGTGTTGTTTATATGCGCTGTGGACGTCCTTCCTGTGTAATGAGAGCTAAGGCCAATATACGGGAAAGAGTTAACGAACTCCAACGGTTGGCTGCAGCAACGCATAACGTCTCTTGCAGCCAATCGGCCTCCAGGCCTGAATTCCATGGTTTTGGTCTTCCCGGTGTTTAGCTCAAGTCTCTCCGAGACCAAGGAATGCTTCTACCATAAAGCTTGATGGCACCTAGGTCGCGATGTGCGACCACGATATCATCGTGGTTTCAATATGGCTTTTTGGTATTCTTGTCAGTCGTTACCAGCCAAAGACATTGAGGCAGTCAATAAAGACTGCATACAGATAACCTCTGAGTTGTGTCACTTTTTGGGTCGATTGACCTTTGTCTGGAGAACGTGGATTGCATCACGGGTTCCCTTTACCTTTCCTAAAGCCAAATTGCTCTGCTAGAAGGGCCTGTTCAGCCGCGTGCTTAATGTGCCGAATACCCAATTAGCGTAATATTTTTCTTCGATGTGCGCGCTGACGCGATATAAATTCGAATCTTGTTTCTCATCACCATGTCTACCTTTCAACATGAGAGAAGCCTTGGCATTATGCCTGACTTTAGGTACTCAGCCTCTTTTTATAACTAATTAAATAAATCACAACGAGTTTTTGCCAAGAGGGGAGTGACTGAAACCAATGCTCATAGTAGATCTGATCCTGGCCGTGAGCTCCTTCTCCTTGGGAGTGACCGTAGAACCCAGCACACCTCCTGTATGTCGAAAGGTAGAATCATGTTGTGCTACTCCAGTGCAGGCAGACATTGCACAATTGAAGACGCGGCTATACGATATATATATTAAAAAAAAATATATTTTTTTTTTGCAAAGGGACTATTTACGGAACTGCATTTCACAACGCTAAAGTTCTCGGCAAATAAACATTTTAAAAAAATGAAAAAGACATGATTCAAGTAACGAAGTAGAAAATCAGTCTCGACAAAGTCCAAGGAGTGCTCTTTATTAGCACTTCACACAATCGCCGTGGTTATTGAGTATCAAGAACATCAAAACAACAGCTGGTGTGTTTGATTGAACACGAAGAACATGTAAGGCTACACACTTGTAAATATACGCACAAACGAAGTACACGTCACTAGTACAACATTTTCAGAATTTACAACTAAGGGTAAAAACACGTATAAACATTACTATCTAAGCCGAGTATGTGCCTCTATATACAAAGTACTACAATCCCAATTCCGAATTTACCTCCCGATTCTGACTGTAAAATTAAAAGCCACCGTTTTAGTTCACGAACGAAAAAATGTTTCCTTGTTAGACATCTAATGTGTTTGGGAATGCACGTCCAGCGTTTCGGGAGACGGTATATATATATATATATATATGATTTCCCAGCATCAGCGGTCTTAACAGTTTCACAGTGGCTCCACCATTAAACAGTAGTCATCCATCATGTCGTTCTATCTTACGAGGGACATCCATCGATATTTTTAGATCGGACTGCCACCATTAGACAGTTCTAATTTCTTTTAGGTTTTTGTTTATTTTTTATTAAGGTTTATGGCGACGTGCAATATGTGCAATTACATAATCGAATGTTTACGCGCATTGCAATGTGACGAAGAACGAAACTTTTAAATCAAGGCTTTCAGATTGAGCAACTATTCGGGCAGCCATTTTGCCTACCGTTCATTGAGACGCACGTTTCGTTCTCTCATTATTGACGCGTTTGTTTTTAAACATAGCACACACAACAAGGTGGGAGAGAGGGCCAGACTAATGACTAGTCTCTGTGACAGATATTTGATGTATGGATATATATATATATATGATTGATTTATTATCCGTTTGACATGTATACATACGAAATACATATGTATATATATATATATATATATATATATATACGAGGTGTGTTCAAAAAGTATCGCGACTTTTGAATTTTTGCGGGTTACGTATATTTGAATTTCGATTTTTTGTGGCGTTATGTTGGTACTCATGTCTCTCACTTATGCCGACAAGCTCGGCTATTTTGAATGTTCACTTAATTGTTGACAGCTGCTTTGCTTGCACGTGTTTTGGATCGTCTTCGATTTTTACCTATTCAAAAAAATGGATCAAAGAACCTGTATCAAATTTTGTGTGAAAAACGAAATTAAGTGCGCGGATGCATTCCGAATGTTGACTGTGGCATACGGAGAAGCTACCTTGGACCGAAGCAACGTTTATCGGTGGTACAAAATGTTCTCAGAAGGCCGAGAAGATGTGAACGACGAAGAGCGTGCCGGACGCCCGAGCACTTCAACAACAGACGAAAAAATTAATGAAGTGGAGAAAATGGTATTGGCCAATCGTCGAATCACCGTTAGAGAAGTTGCTGAGGACCTAAACATATCGATTGGCTCGTGCCATTCGATTTTTATCAATGATTTGGGCATGAGACGGGTCGCCGCGAAATTCGTACCAAAATTGCTCAATTGCGACCAAAAACAGCATCGCATGAACATTGCTAATGAGATGTTGGACTCTGTCCGCGACGACCCAAATTTGCTCCAGAGGGTCATAACTGGTGACGAATCGTGGGTTTATGGTTATGACGTGGAAACCAAAGCTCAATCATCTCAATGGAAGCTGCCGCACGAACCAAGACCGAAAAAGCGCGCCAAGTTCGGTCGAATGTGAAAGTTTTGCTGACAGTTTTCTTCGATTGCAGGGGCGTGGTGCATCATGAGTTCTTGCCACAGGGTAGAACGGTCAATAAGGATTATTACCTGCAAGTTATGCGCAATTTGCGCGAAGCAATCCGCCAGAAACGCCCGGATTTGTGGAAGAACAAAAATTGGCTTTTGCACCACGATAACGCCCCTGCTCACACATCGTTGCTTGTGCGCGAGTTTTTGGCCAAAAACAACACACTAATGATGCCGCAGCCACCGTATTCCCCAGATCTGGCCCCCTGTGACTTTTTCTTGTTCCCTAAACTGAAGAGGCCCATGAAAGGACGACGTTACGCTACGCTTGACGAGATAAAGACGGCATCGAAGGAGGAGCTGAACAAGATAAAAAAAAATGGTTTTTTGAAGTGCTTCGAAGATTGGAAAAACCGTTGGCACAAGTGTATAATATCTCATGGGGATTACTTTGAAGGGGACAAAATAGATATTCATGAATAAATGAATAATTTTTGAAAAAACACAAAAGTCGCGATACTTTTTGAACACACCTCGTATATACATGCATATATCAAATAGCTGTCAGTGACTCCGCGGCAGGTGGTGGGTCTCTATTTCTTTTATGGATGGTGGCTGGATTGCCTACGCGGAATAGATAACGCGCCAGCACGACAACGATGATGATGACGATGGTGATGATGATGATGATGAGCTCTGGTCGATGGCCATATCGGACGGCGTGCTTTCCCCACGCACGAAGGAAGGAAAGGCTGGAAGAAGAAAGGCCAGGAGGAGGAGGAGGTTTCGTTGCAGTTTTCCTTCGGTTTCGCTCGCTCGCTGGCTCGTTCGTTCTGTGGTACGCTCTCGCTGTTCCTCGTCGTCGTCGTCATCGTTGACGTCGGCGTCGCCGCCGCCACTGTCGCTTGTCTAGCTCGCCTCGCGACGTTCGAAAAGCCACCATCACCGCCCGTTGCGATGACCGGCCGGCTGATCGAGCGACCAACCGCCCGACCGAGCGACCGACCCCTTTCGCTATCGCTATATTCGCGTTACAACCGGGCCGCTCGCGGCTGCCGCTGCTGCTGCAATTTGGAAAAAGACAACTAACCATCTTTTATCTACCGGCAATGGCAATGGCGGTCATCCATTTGAGCTGCGTTTCGCAGGCACAGCGTCGCTCCCGTGACCCATCCTGCCTTTCTTCCAGCCATCGAGCCAACCAGCCAGGCAATCGCCCAGCTTACTCACTTGTGTGTTTGTCTTTCAGACAACACACGAAGTCATCATCATCATCATCGCAACCCCATCGGCACGGTGATCCCCACCACCACCACCATCATCACCCTGCTGTCATCACGACGCTGATGATGTTTCGCTTTCTTTCTCTCTCTGTTGTTCCTGGCCTTCTGACCAAGTTGACCTCTACGACACGAGCCGAGTGGAATGGTTGGGGGGGATGTGGGCTGGAGGGGGGGGGGGGGGGGGCAAGTGTGGGGAGGACGAGGGGTTTAGTGGGTTTGTGAGCCCCACACTAGTCCTACTCTGCTCTAGCGCTGCTCGAGACGTATCTGCTTCAAGCTTTCACGAAACCTCATATAAAGAAATAAATTAAAAAAAAGACTCGATATGTCGATTGATCGATCGATTCACACTTCTGTATCACGTTTTTGATGTTTCTCGTCGTATGATAATCTAAATAAAAAATCCTTTCGGGGCTGACTCTTGATAGCCAAGATTTAACGTCCATGGGACTGCTTTTCGCATTGCTTCATAGACGGACCCCCATAAATACAAATGTGCAACGGTGGGGCTCGAACCCGCGCACCTGCTATGTGTCTCCTCTGGTCGCGAGGCGCAGACGCATGCCACCACGCCATCGGGCTTGACCGTCGTATGATAATCTAACGACGAGCAAATACACACTAGTTTATTGTGATCGTCGTTATCGTTATCATCATCACCACTACCACTACCACCACCGCCATATCAAATCGATTCAACGGCACTGGGCGACGATATATTCATATAATTAAGAATGGACACAAAATTAATCTGGCTGCACGAAATGCGGCCTCTTCTTTTTTGTCCGAGTAGACAGGTGTTATTTGATCGCAAAGATACGTAGACATATAGAACTTCTGTATCGTTTTATACTTCGAGGAAGTTTTGAATAGTTTCCGTATATGCTAGGACGGCCTGCCATGATAGACTGAAGCCTCCAAATGATATGTAGATCGATATTTCGTTTTGTCTTGCACTTCAACCATGCAACCGTCTATATTCTGTTTATAGCAATGTGGAAACGCTTGGTAGAATATCTCTATATAGGTCACGCTAATGTGCAACGAGGACAGCACGTCCCGGAGTGGCAACGCTCCGCTGGGTAGAAATTCGTCTAAAGTCGGCTGGAATACCGGTTTGGAAGCACTGTCACGTTAATCACAAAGCCATGCATATCTCTCATATGTATAGTCCCGCTGACAGATAATCGTTGCACTGCATTCAAATGATTTTTTACAGCAGTTACTTTGACTGGCGCCTCCGCCAGTTTTTTTGCTACTGCTTAAATCTCGCGAGTGTTTCGTCATTCGTTTAAGTGCAGTATCTCTATTGCGGCTTGCTAATTGCTTTAGAGGACTAACTGCAAAATGCAGTTTCCACACATGGACACTAGACAGAAGATCCGTCTGCAGATGTGAGACGGATGAGGACTCAGCACACCAAGGGCCCCTACACATTTTCATTCACACCGAGGGCCCGGGAGGACGCACAGTTCGTAGAGTGTTGGCTGCTGTTCTCCAGAATAAGAAGGTTTGGAAAAGCTTGTAACACTGCCTCCCATTAGGTGAAGGAGTCAATCATTATCCGCATCGTATTGCTGGCGGAGCCACACAGTTTAAAACTGACATCTTGGTGCTTACTTAAACTTAAAAGAGATGGCGCGCGCACCTTTGATTAGGCTTTGCACACAGCAGATCACACAGATTAAACTCAGTGATTTGCTATGTGGGGACGTGCGCAGGGGTTCTTTCCGCTTAATTATTTTTTTTACCACATATATGAAATGTAGCGAGCGGCGGTAACTTGAGGGGCCACATAATTCCAATATTGACAATACCAAGATCTGGCTAAAGGTAAAAAGGAATGAATAGCGTTCCTGATCAGCCAACGCAAGGACCAGCTAAGTTAGATATCTTCCTGAAGTACGACAATGATCACCATTGCCTCATTAAGATAAGTGTCCCCTGGGCTTGAGGCTGAAGGGTTGAATCCTGGGAAGGATTGCTTTTTTTTTTATTGTGAGGTTGGGGAAAAATGCTTTATGCACACCCAGCGCAGTTATCACTGTCCGGGCGTGTAGAAGCGCGTAGGTAGTGTGGGACTCCCCGATGGCATGGGGTTACCCACTTAAAAACCCTAGTCCTCACATTTACCCCCCCAGGGTTCGGCCAGTTCTTCAAGGCCCTAAGAGGGAGAAGGATTGCTTAAAAGATAGTTCTGGTGCCGTCATAAAAGCGACATTGTCTAGTGTCAACGTCTGGCAACAGCCTAGATTACAAGTTTATCTTAGTTCAACTTGTTTTAGCTCGCTTTAAGCCTGTCCACACATATCTTGTAAGAGGGTCTTTACGTGCAAGAGAGTCAGAGAGTACGTATCCTTATTATTAAATGATTATGACATGGGAAGATTACATATGCATAGATATAAGATTTCTATGTGACTATTTTGATGAATAAAATATTGCCAGTTAACTAGGTTGATGGATCAGAAACAATTCGTACAAGAATGTTCCATGATGCATCCTTGCTCCTTGAGTCTAATTTCCAACTGTTAAGTGAGAATTCAATATTGTGCTAACGCAAAAAAAAAAAATATATATATATATCAGTCGGTTCTGGCAAAAAAGACTGTTTTCTAGATTGGTAAGTCCGATGCGTTTAACGAAAATCGACACCCACCCCTCATACCACTATCCAAAATGCTAGGAGGCAATTCCGTTCGTCTACGTCGCGTGATTATTTGACTAGTTATTTGGACGACAGCGCTTTGTCTTAATATGTAGTACTTAGCATATCGTCTGCCTGGTCGACGATTTTTATTTTTATTTCTCCGCCTGTCTTTCCGTTGATGTATTGCTGCTGCTGCTGTTGTTGTTGTCGAGTAGCAACAAGAACAAAAACACCAGCAACAATAATATCCGCAATAACAGCATTTGATTATAGCAACATTAACAGTAACAACACTGGCGACGATAACAGAAACAATGACTAGAACAATAACAACGACGACAACAACAACAACAACCGCTATTACAGCAGCTGTCAAGCCAATGAAAATTACTGTGCGTTTTCTTCCGACGCGCACCGCACATCGTCCGCGGCCGTGGTAGTATTGTTGTTGTCGCTGCTTCTGTTGTTGTTGTTGTCGTTGTTGTTGTTGTTGTTGCTGCTGTCGTTGGTTTTGCTGTTTCTGTTGTTGTTATTGCTGCTTCTGTTGTTGCTGCCATCGTTGTTACTGCTACTTCTGTTGTTGTTGTTGTTGTTGTTGTTGTTGTTGTTGTTGCTGCTGCTGCTGCTCCTGTTGTTGTTGTTTGATCGTCTGTGGTTCTGTTAATCGGACTCTTGATCTGTCTGTCGGTCTCTCCCTCTTGCCGTCGTTGTAATGTCGTGGTCGTAGTCCGACGCATCCCATCCATGCATCCATCCACCTATCCATTGGCCCTGTGACTTGTCTGTGTTGTTTGCCTCCGTGGCCGCTACCATTGTTGGTATCTGCTGGTGCCTTTGTCAGACCGCCAGACAGACACCCGGACACCCAGCCGAACCACACAATCGCTACCACTACCACTACTACTACCATTACTACTACTGCCACTGCCGCCGGGTTGAATCCCGTATTTCCGTGTGGCGACGGCGACGGTGAAGTAGAATTGTTGTTGTTGTTGTTGTTGTTGTTGTGTGTTTAGATGTGGTAATGACCGTGGAGGTATTTTTCAAAAGCAAAAATGACGATGAGCATCATGATAGCGACTGTGAAAGATTGAGAACTCATACTACTCAACTAGTCATACTGCTTGCTTTGCATAAGGCTGGCGCCTTCGCGTACATCTGCTGTTGCTGTAGCTGCTACTGCTGCTGCAGCTGTTGCAGCTGGTGGCTGCAGTGTTGGTGACGTTTCCGTCACAGCTTTGGCTCGCAAGTTGTTCATGTGCCAGGCCGGACCTGTTAGTGTGTTAGTATACTACACGGTCGCCCACTCACTCACACACACACATACATACATACATACATACATACATGCCCCCATATACACGGAAGAGACATACACACAACTATCCAGACACACATCCGTGCCCTTGCGTAATGAGTGACTCAATGTGCGACTAATTGTGCAGAGTGCAGCCAACAGCAACAGCACAAGTGCTCAAGGCGCAAGGCGACCAGTCGTCGTTGGTCAATTGAGCGAGTTGCTCTTGTTTTTGTTGTTGTCATTGTTGATGCCGTTGCTGTTGTTGTTGTTGTTGTTGCTATTGTTGCTGTAGCTGCTATCGTTGTTGTTGTTGTTGTTACTGTTTTTGTGGTCGCTGTGTTTATTTGTTGCTTTAGTAGTGATTGTTTTATTTTTTGTGACACCCAAAGGTAGTGGCGAGGAATCAAACTTCTATTTTTCGCTTGTGCCATACATCATCGTTCGAAAAGGACGCTGCAGTTATCGCGCCGGGAGTGCTCGATTCACTCGATGCACGATGAGTTAGAGACTCTTGTGGAGGAGAAGTCGGGAAGCAAAGCGCCGAACTACACCAGTAGAACAGTTGAAAGGAAGAGGTAGTTCAATTGCGCAAACGTAAACACGTTTCGCTCATGATCGCTCTGCTCCAACGCAGACCCTTTGCAGCAGGCCGTTGGCAGCACCACATCGAATGCGGCAACGGCCGCCACTGGTCCATACCTTTCTTTACACCGGTCACAGCAACAAGAACAGTAATAACCCACAACAGCAGTGATGTACAACAATAGAGCTTGATCAACTAACTCGACTAAATCGACTAAATGATTGTCATCTAGCGCAAGTGGGAACAACAACTCTTCCTTGTTTAGTTTACACTCGAATGCTAAGTGAACGAACGCGGTAGCGCATCTTTTAACGCACACAGAACGAGTAGCCAATAGATGTATTTAATAGACATGATCGTAGAATTGTACAATTGCTAGCTAGATCTGACGGGCCATGTCAGCCAATTAGGTGACACCAACAAGCTGGCAACAAGACACAAAGAAATGAAATCTACAGTCTAAGGGAAATAGACGAGAACAAAACGACAACGACGACGACGACAAGAAACGCACGGCCATCGACGGACTTTGTAATGACCGCTCGGATCTTGCTTGGTTGATTTGTGGTGGTGGTGATTGTGGCAGCAGTATTGGCGTTGGTTGTTTACTGTTTTGCTGCCAACTGTAGTGGTATCTGCATCTGGCGAGCGCCGAACGCCAACTCAACCTACAACAATGGCCCCGTCGGGCGTGGTTAACCGTCTGAGTCCGGCACTTCAAAACCATGATGGCCACCACAAAAGCAGCATCCCGTCGAAGAACACCGCCGCAGCCGCCGGACCGCTGTCTCAGACGACACCCACAGTCTCGTCGTCCTCATCTTCAGAAACCTCACCGCCGACTTCGTTACCCCCAGTGGATTCGTCGACTGGAAGCAAGCCGCGACTGCAAGAAGCCTTCGACGGCCGGAATAACGCCGCTAACGATCGCCGAAGCAATGCCCATTGCGACCGTTCTGCAAGTGGAACGTGCGATACACGGCGACCCGACTTCTCCTCGACAAGGCATGTAGGTGTCCTTAATGCGTTTTTTCTTCACTAGTGATCATTCCTATGAATGATCGTTAGTTGAATTTAGTCAGCTTTTGATATATACAAGAGTTTGCACCCGGTTGTAGTCCGAATTGCAGCACAGTTCTCTCCATGCTAGGTGCATTCTGCAAAGGCTAAGCAACTAGTAACCTAGATTCAACCCACTACGACAGAACTATTACGACAAATGGACTTAGCTAAGCATAGCTCTACTGAGTGTTAATGACATAATAGACGCGCAGTCTATATGATACGCACGATATATGTATGTATATATATATATATATATATATATACTCTTAACAGTGTTTGTAAGTGAGCAAAGTTGCCAACTGGGGACAGGCAATCCCGTTGATATATTGAATAGAGGTTGCCATTGACAATTCAACAGGCAAATGCAAAATCAGCAGCCGTGTTGGTCGTACTCTAGCGTTCGAATAGAGGTTCCCTTACAGCTGTGTGTTACACATTAATTAGGGTACAGTAGTAAATGCCCGTTTTAATGGCTAAATAAATAGAGATAAGTTAGACGTCGGGGATTTATATATACACATATGCATTTATATATATATATATATATATATATATATGCAATATATATATATATATATATATATATATATATATATATATATATACAATATATATATATATATATATATATATATATATATATGCAATATATATATATATATATATATATATATATACAATATATATATATATATATATATATATATATATATATATATATATATATACAATATATATAAACCCCCAACGTCGAACTTATCTCTATTTATTTAGCGATTGAAACGGACATTTAAAACTAGACCCTAATAAATGTGTTACACACAACTGTAAGGGAACCTCTACTTTGGGGGCTAAAGTACGCCCAATACGGCTGCTAAATTTTGCATTTGCTCGTTGAATTGCCAATGGCAACCTCTATCCAAAGAATCAACTGGATCGCCTTACACCAGTTGACAACTCTACCCACTTGCAAACACTGCTGATAGTTTTTGCTATATATATATATATATATATATATATATATATATATATATATATATTCGGTACACTGCGCGTTTATAATGTTATTAACAATCAGTAGAGCTATGCTTAGATAAGTCTAGTTGTAGTCATAGTCCTGTCGTAGTGGGTTAGATCTAGGTGACGAGTTGCTCAGCCGTTGCAGAGCGCACTTAGCATGGAATAAACTATGCTGCAATTCCGCTAACCTAATGCTATAACCGGACGCAGACGCTTTTCCTCTAAGTGGTGTATGATTCATCTGATGACGCATAAGGGGTCGTCCTAACAACTTGCTCCGCAAACACCTCTACAATTATTCGGCGCTACCACATACTCGAATGTATCGAAATTGAAGAAGAGTCCGTTACCTCACGAGTGAAACATGTACTATCCTAAATTTTTGTATTGTACCTAATCTACCAATCATGGTGAAATAAACCCTTGATTGATTATTTAGCAAAGTTTAATTACAGTTTCGGTTAAAATAAGACCTGATTATTATTACACCACTAACTAAATAATACTCCACTATAGCGCCTTAAATGCATTTAGCAACTTTGTCGTTAACTGACACAGTAAGGATAGCAATACATGCAAAAAGATACAACGATATACGCAATTTCTCTTTGATGTCACTAATATGATTGCTAGTGTTAGTAAATATCTGCTTACGTTCGTCACCGGTCGTCACATGGAGCTTCTGAAAAAAGCAGCTGTTATTGTTGTATCAGCTGCTGCTGCTGTATATGGCAAGCGCGGTGGCGGAAATGGCATTTCCAAAAATTCGACAAAAAGCAATGTGTGGGTGACGTGCCCCCGGCCGAACTCTAAACCTGTGCTTGCCGCAAGTGTGGGATGTCCCGCCAATCTCGGCTGGATGACGGCAGCCTCTGCGTCACGCCGAGTACACGTCACGTCAGCATCGAGCTGAGGGGGGGAGAGGGCTTTGACGGGAATGAGGGCACTAAGTCAAGGGACGCCAGTTGACTCCATCCATGGCCAGGAATGCTCCATTAGTCAAGGCGAGCCGATGATAGCGACGACTGCAAACGTCCCTGTTCCCTGCACATTCCCCGGTTGCTGTTTCGATCGTAGCAAAGAAACGAAACGCGTTGACAACAAGCTCGTAGACGGTTCCCTTTTACAACACGCCGAGACAACAATCGCGTACAGTTTCGAGCAGGTTCTGCTCACGGCGTGTGTTGTGAATAGTCCGTCGTCGAAGCTGAGGAGGAAGTACGAAATCAAGCGATCGTGCGTGGTCTATTGTTTAGTCAGTGTTGGAGTGTCAAGTCGGCTCTCACACCACCCGTGGTTCGTCGGAATAAAGCTTTCGCGCGCCCGAGTAAGGTAATGCAAATACGGATACAATGGATTTCTTTCGTTCCACTCATATGTGCGTGACATCGCAGTGCAAACGCCACCGTTGTACAACTGAAATCGTCATTTTAGGCATCTGTGTCACTACTGCCATGTGAGTGTGCCACTGTGCAGAGAGAGCGTGAGGCGACTGGTAACGTTAACTTAATGATCAAAATGGAATAATTAAACAAGGGGTCTGCATCTTCAATGTTGCGAAAGTTATGTTCAACAATCGAATCGTCAGGAATTACGCAAACTCGAGCCCACTGTGTGTATCCAAAATGCGGTAGTTTCAAACGCCAAGAAAGCCAGAACCACACAGAGCTAGCTACACATCATAGCATTCTGGAATATATTTGCTGACACCTTGGAGCATAGGAACGTTGCTGTGTATACGAATCCTCATGTAAGCATAACCTCTAGAGATGTCTTCCAGATAGAGACAGACTCTCCGTAGGAATAGTAGACGCCGACAATGTACACATTGCACACAAAATACCAAAAACAGCCTATAGTAAATATATATATATATATATATATATATATATATTGTGCAGGATTATTACTGCTATAGCACACACTGTGTTGTTCGCGTCTGTCTGTTTGCAGGACCGCCTCAAGTCGTTCGCAAGGTGGCCGTCGACCGCGCCCGTCCTGAAGGAATCACTCGCAAATGCAGGTTTCTACTACTTAGGCAGCGATCTCGAAACAGCGTGCGGTTCCTGCAACGTGATCGTGTCCGACTGGAACGCGAGGGACGACGCGTCCGAAAAGCACCGCCTCCGCAGTCCCGATTGCGAATTCATGCTGCAGGGCCGAGTGCCGGGCGTGTCCAGGGACGTGTCGCCGACGGAGTTCGGCGAGCTAATGAAGTCACCGCAGCAGCGCATCGGCACGTTCGCGTCATGGCCGAGGCGAGACATCGACATACGCCGACTGGCGTACGCCGGATTCTACTACGTGAACGAAGGCGACAAAGTACGCTGTCCCTACTGCAAAGGCGTCCTCGAGCGGTGGCAGCCCGACGACGACCCGTTCGAAGAACACTCGCGTGAGTTTCCCTGCTGTCCGTTTGTGCTGAACCCGCCGGAGTATCTCTATCTGGACGAGGACGGGCGGATGATCTCAAGCAAGCAGGATCTACGCACTGCCGGTGATGGTGGTGGTGGTGGTGGCGGTGTATCCGAGACCGGTCGCAGTATGCAGATCGGCGAATCCACCTCGTTGAGGTCGCCGACTTCATCGTCGCCGGCACGACCGCTCAACGTCCTTCACGCCGGCGGTGGTGGTGGTGGTGGCGGCGGCGGCGACGACGTCGTGGTGTCGCACAGCGGGCCCAAGCATCCCGACATGAGGTCGATAGAGAAGCGGCGGGCGACATTCGCGACGAGTGCTTGGCCGGCGGCCGACACGCCCGTCGACGTCGAGGATCTCGTCGAGGCAGGCTTTTTCTTCCTCGGCGTTCACGACTTCACCAAATGCTTCCACTGCGATGGCGGTCTATGCAGCTGGCAGCGGGGCGACGATCCCTGGACCGAGCACGCTCGATGGTCACCTCACTGCACGTTCGTCCAGCTGAGCAAGGGCAGCGACTTCATCCGCCGATGTCGGCGGCGTCACAACGCGCTCCTGACCAACGCGGCCAATGTGGTTGCGGCCTCGGCCTCGATAGCTTTGGGCGTAGCCGCCGCCGGCCCCGCCGAGGCGTCGAGTCAACAACACCTCACCGATGACCGCGCTCACGCGCCAAGCGGCCAAGGTGCGGCAAACGACGCCAATCTACCCGAACGGCTCTGCGTCGAACTCGAGGCGGTGATGGCGTCCTCAGCGGTCAAGGCCTACCTCAGCATGGGCGTGCCCAAAGCCGTCGTACGCATGACCGTCAAGAAATTCATGCTCGACAAGGGGCGCGGCTTTCGTAGCTACAATGAGATGTCGCTCGTAGTTAGCCGAGTCTGCAGCTTCGGCGTGGTGGCTGTCGAAACCGCTACAGCCGCCGCTAAACAACGTGAGTGTAGGCGTTGTCAGACGCAGTTTCGTCACAAAGCGTTAAAAGTAAAGTGATTTACATTAACGGAA
Organism: Dermanyssus gallinae; assembly: GCA_003439945.1. Taxonomy (NCBI): domain Eukaryota; kingdom Metazoa; phylum Arthropoda; class Arachnida; order Mesostigmata; family Dermanyssidae; genus Dermanyssus; species Dermanyssus gallinae. The sequence continues at coordinate 201,797 of QVRM01005398.1, read as the reverse complement.
CGATTATCGGTTAAATAATACTCGACATGACACACATGATGACGCATAGGGTAACTAACGATTTCTGCCATTCATCCATTCTTGCTCTCTGCATTTATTGTGAATGAACATCGGAAACTGACAGATAGACACATGAACAGACGGGTAGCCAGCCCTGATAGTCTTGCTTGGTCTTTCGACCGTAGTAAGTCGAGTGTAGGTAGTATGAAGTGATTGAATACAACAATTGCCTGGTCGAGTTACAGCTTAATTCGCTTGAGTCACGTAGCTATTGGTGTTGCTCGCACAAACAATACAAATTGCCGACGTTTACGATATGCATACGATTTGTTCTGTCTGTCTGTCGTTGTTTGCCTCACCTTGAATCACGTTATCGTTGTTGTTGTCGTTGTGCTATTTCGTTATAGCCTCAAGGAACACGCAGAAACCAAAGGAGATCCCCGAAACGGTGCTTTGTCGCGTCTGCATGGTTAAGATGCGGTCTGTCGTATTCACGCCTTGTGGCCATTGTGTCACCTGCGCATCTTGCGCCGCCAGTGTCACGGAGTGTGTCGTCTGTCGAAAGTCGATTGTGACCTCTGTTCGGGTGCTTCTAGCCTAGGCATTTGATCTCATGGCATCCGGACCGTCAGAGATAAATATATATATATATATATATATATATATGGTCGTCGCAATGCGCAAGCGAGAGAGCAAACTACCATAAATTGCTCCCGAGAACACGAGAAGAAGGCGAACGCGGTCTCGCATGTGCCTTGTGTAAAACCTTCGGGCCAATCAAGATGGAAATGTATATGTTTTTTGTTACACCCTCAACGAAGCTTGATGAGATATCGATACGTTTTGTACATACAGCGTGCGTTATAAGAGCTGATAAAACATTACTGCGTGAATTTCCGAAGATCGGTAGCTATCGCCTGTGAGATATCTGCTTACTAACGTGTAGACGCAAAATACTCAGACAATGGACAAGTGCCACTGCAGTTCATCATCAGTCGTTACTTAGCTAGATGAATCTCTGTCTCTTTTTCGTTTTAATTGAAGGCCGTGCGGAGCCGCCCTTTTTGTTACTTAAGTTTTTTTTATGAAAGATTCCTTGTCCGTTATATATATATATATATATATATATATATATCCAATGCCGCGACAGGTTTAGGATAGCTACGATCTTATTGCAAATGATGTCCACTATGGTGTATATATATATATATATATATATATAGCATCGTGGCGTATAAAATACAACCATAGGAGTCGCGAATCGCTACGTAAATATGGAGTGGTCGTATCAGCCTCCTGCTGTGATAAAATGTGATGAGAAAAAGAAAGCACTTGGATATAATGTATCAATACCTAGAGCTACCTCTGCCTTTACCAGCACGTGTGGGGGTGAGGAAGTATTAGCTATATATATATATATATATATATATATATATAGATATATATAGATATATATATATATATATATATATATATATATATATATATATAATGTAATGTAGAATACGAACACATAGGTCAGGCGGGGGGCGTGGTCAAAACGTAATAAGTAAGGCTCCGATGTTATCCGTATCGCGGCGTGTTTCTAGACGCGTTCGACTAACTCGAAAGCGCATTAACGAATTCGTATTTCTCCTTTGCCAGATGCGCCTTCGGCGACTGTTAGTGCTATAACTTCGTAGGTGACGTTATGCGTGCGTTCGTAGCCACCCACTTTTTTCAGTTAGTCAAATAGAGATAGGCTTACCCATGTAGCTATAGCGTTTGGCATTGCGTTACAACGTTGTCAGCTGTAGGCTCAGCATCTAGCGTTCATGTCATCTGCTGCAACGATCATCTCGTGCGCGCTAACAATTCGTAGTAGTAGTAATTAATTGCGCACGCTTTTCCTCATTTAATTCTATATGCCCCCCACTACGACCAGATAGATATTATGTGATAAGAGTTTTTCTGACTTAGCACAAGCTGACTGATTTGTCGATTTGTTCGGATGCATCGTCACGTATCGACAATTTGTGGAAAGAGAGAATCACGACCGGTGACGCATGTGCATTATGCATTCCCGAGATCTCCCGTAACCCAAACAGTACCTCGATATTAGTCTGCATTTATATATATATATATATATATATATATATATAAATAATCAGATAGGCGTATAGATGACATGATTGCGGCGTTGTTCACAGATACAGAATCATTCATAGATTCAAGGTTTTACAACTACACGTTCGAGGAGTTTATCGCAGTTCGCTTCTAGCCGATACACCTATTCGTATGAGAGCATTTGCAGTTAATTTCACGCGTGGTAAAGATGGGTGCGTCCAGAATGACAGGTATTTTACACGTATACAGTCAGCACTGTTTAGGACGAAGAAACTGTGATTAAATGGCGTATGAGTTTTGAGCTCTTTTAGATTTTGAGCAACATGATCGGGACTGAATCCACTGCTGCTGTAGTTTAAATGATTGAAATAATAGAAGCGTTGCGACTCGTGAAATTATACAACAGTGAGTCTGTGATTCAGCAGGTCAGTCGTCATGCGATCATCACATTTTTGAACCACTACTGCTTCACTTATAATAATTTTGCAAGGAAAACGTTTTTACACATTTGGACAAGTAGGACTTCTTCGTTATTCTACACTATGGGCATTGACCTGCTTGTGGGATGGAACAAGACCAGTGCTTGACCTTTCTTGCATTGACCACTTTTCATTTAGGCAACCCTTAATATGTATGTATGTATGTAAATATATATGTATATATATATATATATATATATATATGTAAATATATATATATATATATATATATATATATTTATATAGCGCAGTTGCGTCAGAGATTGGCATATTCGATGATTAAAATAAAGTCAGTTACATTGCATATCGTAAAACACAATGTAGCAAGTCGTATTAGATTACCGTCTGATAATATTATTAATAATGTTTGCAGTCGACGCAACAGTGAACTGAAGCAACGACTGCCATTTTTCCATAATCCGGAAGATGCTTTGGAACTGTTAAGGCTAATTAAGCTAAAACGAATTTTCCGACCAACGCCAACGCTTTGAGCGTCATTTTCACGTTAAATAAATCAGGCGGAATATTGTCGTCGACATTATTCCGCCTGATTTATTTAACGCGACTCACCGCCCTCAACCTTACGATCAACAAGGTTCAAAGAGTACCATGTTTGAAATAGTGACATATATATAAGTTCCGACAACAGGCCGCTCAAGGTGATAACTCTTCCAACAGTTCTTTGGGTTCCTGCTCAGAAAAACCCCTAAAATTATTGTTTGTCAAGATTACGCACCGAGGGCCCTTCGTCTGTAATCGTTCCCGCATACAAAGCTTTTATAGAGCCTGTACTGGGTTACCTTGTTGCACTCTAGGGAGGTAACTATACAGCCGTCTAGCACATAAATTAACTAAGTTGTTGCACTAGGAGCGCCGCTTGGCCTTTAATGGTCAATCTCCGGTCACTCCTAAAAGACGGTGTAGATCATGCAATCCTAAATGTAGCACCGTTGTTAAACTACTGCGCGGCCACAATGACTGATGAAATGATAAGTGGTCTAATGGGGGGTTTCGACGGATGAAATGATTGTCTGGCCTTGTTTTGCGATATCAGTGAGGAACCTCAGAGCTAGTAGAATATAGAATTTGTGATAAAGCCTTGCATGGAATCGTACGGTACTTGTACTACAGAGGACTAGATTTTTCATTGGCCAGGGTCTGGAATAGGCTCCAACTCTGTCTCCAGGAATCTAAAGCTATGCAAGCCTTAAGTATAAACTACATATGCGTGTTTCATAAAGAAAACGCGCTTATATATATATATATATATATATATATATATATATATATATATATATATATATATATCGTCTCCTGTGAGGGTTCTGTGATAAAGGGTGAGAGCCTGTAAACCAGTACCCTTTGACACCTGTGGTAGCTAGAATATAGAAACAGCATCGAGTTTCAGGCAATTCATCCGGAACAGCAACAACTCCTCAAGTAAAGAATTATCCCCGCTTAACCCTATCGCCCCCGAGAAAACCCCCCTGGGGGCAGCCTGACGGGCCTCCGCTACCAAAGAGTCATCGTGTGATATGCAACCAGTCTGATTGGGGAAGCATAAAGACCTACGTCTAAATTCAATAGGAACATCAGAAAAAAACCCTTGCGGCAAAGAATACAGGATCGCGGTGCGTTTCGAGAGGTCTTATTTCAGGCCTTACCTCCAAGTTAATCTCAACTCAAGAGATCAGAATCGTGGCCGAACGCATGAGACCAACGGAGAATGGATAAAATGCTCGCCAGCCGAGACTATTTTAAGCATTGTAAAACAGCCCCTTTGACCCTTATACCGAAACGAGGTAAACTACAAGACCCCTTCACATACCGCTCTATAAATAGGCATCCCTGTCCAACGCAGCTGAGCACACTATGAACGGAAGATTATTAACGGAGCTAAAGAAAAATCTGACGCTATCAGAAAACAAGCACTGCTTCCAAGGCCGATATTCCACACACTCAGTTATCAGTACAGTGCTAAAAGTTACTGAGGCACAGATAAATGGGTCGAGAGCAAATCGGCCGCATTAGATCCCACAAACACGTGTTAAAAACGTCAGCTACGAAAAGTGGACTATGCAATTTCAGCCGGAGTCCCGCAGGGGTCCGTACTTAGACCAACTCTATGGAATATGACCTAAAATGGAGTCTTTCACACATCCCCCGGGAGTCCATTCCGTTGCTTAAGCAGACGAAGTGGCGTTGATCGCCACCGCCAGAGGGGTGGCACCGATCGCTCTACGCTCGAGGATCTACTTAGGGAACAGCGGACGTCCGACGGAGCCTCAACGAACAATACCTCCACTCGCTAGGTATTGAACTAGCTCCACAAAAACACAAGTAATTGTCCTAAACGACCTGAAGCGCTCTCCACAGAGTTTAATCTTACGCCTGGAAGGGTACGCCGGAGCTCCTACACCTATGGTTAAGGCCCTGGGAGTGTTCCAGGCTCTCACAAACTTTTTCTCAGGCTGACCCTCAGCCAAGATTTAACGCCCACGGGACTGCTTTTCGCATTGCTTTATAGACGGATCATCATAAATACACATGTGCAACGGTGGGGCTCGAACTAACCCGTGCATGCCTATGTGTCTCCTCCGGTCGCGAGGCGCAGGCGAAGGCACCACGCCACCGGGCTCGACAACCAGACTCTCACAGGAACAACGCATGTGCTATATCGGCTGTCGGCGCCGTCTCGTAGCATCAGCTGTATGCCGCACGCACGAAGCGCACAACTAAAGAGCTACAGCACGCCGATTCCAGAACAAGACACAAAATCATTACTCTCTTATCTCTCCCCTCAAAACTTGGTTCAACTCTACACATGGATCGCTTTTTTATCCGCTCGCGCTAATGCTAACAGACTACGTTGGCTGCCTTCAGCTATACCAGCACCGCATTGACATAGCTGACTCCCCCTTTATGCCATATGTGCCGTTTAGGAGATGTTGACGACGTAAGGCACTGCTTTTCTTGGAAACGAAAATAACCGCCCCACAAAGTTATGCAGCAGAACTTTAGTGGGCTTGTGAGTCCCACACTATTATGGCTTTACTTTGACGCCCGGTGTGCGCCATGCATTTTACCAGTTAATCCCAGTTTAACATATATATATATATATATATATTACGTATATGCATAATATCAAGTATATTGGATGTGCAGTAGAAATATGTAATAATTATTCATATATATGCATACACGTGTACCTTGCAAAGCAAGCATCTGTAGTTGCATGCAAAACAACCGGGTTACCCAGATAATTTGTGTTATACCAACAAATCATGCTAATGACTGTAAAAAAGCAGCTTTCAAAGCTAAAAGTATTTTTTTGTCTAAGATTAAAAGCCTGAAGTAAAGAATGAAGATGTACAACACATGTCATGTATACTTCAAATGTCCATAGCGGACCTCGTATTTAATGGCTAAACAAATATATATCTATAAGACAGTATGTTCAAGTATGTTCCTAAGTATGTTCAAAAGCACATTTGCAAAATACCTAAAATTCGGCCGCCATATTCACAGCGCCAGACAGCAACAAATGTACGTATCCATTTTCGCAGAATCATATATACAGCGAGCAATGCTAAAAAGATAGCTTTTCCTTCACACGTGATGCGAGCGAATCGACGTCAACGCTAGGATATCTTTCCCTGAGCTCATCCACGTCGACATCTTGGTATCTGCTGAGTTGCCGAAGGACGGCCCGTTTTTCACGACGTTGAAGCCGCGACTGCAAAAAGATCACAATAAGCATAACACACATGCAAAAGCATTATATTATGAGGTGATTTCACAAGTACGTTTCTATAGTGCATAGACTAAATAATCCTGCATATATATTGTGAGAGGCTCTTATATATTAAAAAATATTAATTATATAAAAGAAGAGCCTCACTGCTAAGAAACGGGGTCTTCGAGTTAATATATATATATATATATATATATAAACATATCGCTGTTTCTATTTAAAGCCGGGCATTTGAGCATAAACATGCGTATATATATATATATATATATATACTACTCAACACTTGCGTAACGAATGTTGATGTGATCTGTCGTTATATATATATATATACATTCCCTAAATTATTGTTAAATATGTCTCAGTTATATATATATATATATATATATATAACCACAGTTCACAGCACATCAACATTTGTTAGCGCAAGTCAAGTTGATCCGTAGTCAACAGTCTTCGGAAGAAAGTCGAAAAGATGTTAAACCGTGTCTGTGTGCGGGAGACTAAATAATCTTGCATATATATTGTGAGAGGCTCTTATATATTAAAACATATTATTTATATAAAAGAAGAGCCTCACTGCTAAGAAACGGGGTCTTCGAGTTAATATATATATATATATATATATATATATATATATAAACATATCGCTGTTTCTATTTAAAGCCTAGCATTTGAGCATAAACATGCGTATATATATATATATATATATATATATATATATATATATATATACTACTCAACACTTGCGTAACGAATGTTGATGTGATCTGTCGTTCTATATATATATATATATATATATATATAAATTCCCTAAATTATTGTTAAATATGTCTCAGTTATATATATATATATATATATATATATATAACCACAGTTCACAGCACATCAACATTCGTTAGCACAAGTCAAGTTGAGCCGTAGTCAACAGTCTTCGGCAGAAAGTCGAAAAGATGTTAAACTGTGTCGTGTGCGTGCGCGCGCGCCCACACCAACCTTGACCCGGAGTCGTTGCTCGCGGTAGCGATTGAGGAACCACGATTGATTCTTGTCGTTAAACGGCAGCGGGTACTTTCGGTTGTACGAGGTGTTGTAGCGCTGCGGCAGAAAGTGCTCGGCGAGAGGCGCCCGCGTCCGAAGGCCCATCCAGTTGAGCTTGAGCGCGTGCGGCCGTTCGCCGCACTCGCCCACCTCGAGGTCGAAGTAGGCTTTGTTGCGTTCGCGCACGACCGTCTCGAGGTTCTTCATCGAATCCTGGACCTTGTCGAGTCGCTCGGGACTCGGCATCGCCTCGCACTCGGCCGCGGCGGCCGCTTCGAGCGTCAGCAGCATGTTGTGCTCCTTGAGCAGCACGAACCACAGCTTGTGCAGGTCGCTGTTCGACTTGATACGCAGCTCGTCGAGCGTCCAGCCTCGGCCGTGCTTCACCTCCTCGGCGCCGAAGTTCTTCGGGTCATCGAAGAACGCCTTGAGCCCTTCGACGTTCGTGGCCACGGTGCGCTTGGCTGTCGTCGTCGCCGCCGCCGCCGCCTTGGGTTGCTGCTGCTGTTCGGCTTCAACCGTCTGATCCGAGCGCGCGAGCGGCTTCACCGCCCCCTGCGAACTACTACTACATAGCCGCTTAAGCGCGAGACACCGGCCGGTGGCGGCAGCAGCGTTGCCATTGCCATTGGCCAGCCTCAATAGGCTGCCCAACTGACGGGCTATCGAAGCCATTAGATAACGGCGCTAGGTGACGACGAGAGCTAACGGCCCGCCCGTTCGGAACTCCCGATTCCGGAATAAGTACTACTACTGCTATAATCACTCACTCACTCACTGGCGGCGGTGAACGAACGAAAAACACCAGCCGCCGCCGCTACAACAAAACCGGCCGCAAACTATTATTATTCGGTAGAGGTTGCCGTCGACCCGCTGCGCGAACCGAACCATCGAACAACAACAAACACCATACGTCGACTGGCCTACCTGGTCCTCCTGACTGTTTGCTCTGTTTTGATAACTGGATGGATGAACGCATTGCCGGCGCTGCCGCAGCAACAGCGGGCGGCTGGTGGACGGGCGACCCGGTCAGTGGCGGTCGATCTGTGCTTTTGAAAGAAGAGATATATATATATAGGGGGAAGCAGAGATATAGAACTGTCGGATGCCCTAGCTCTAGGACCAAACGTTAGAAAGGACCTGGTCGATATTACAAAGAAGAGACTGTCCCAATGGAAAGCAAATACTCAGTAGGTATGGAAGTGTACATTGATTATTCAGATGCATAGGTAACATATATGCTGCCGCTCTAAGCGCCCCTGATAAAAAAGGGTGACATGTGTATTTAAGTATGCATGCCAAGCGAATAATAAATCAATCAATCATATATAAAATACATCATACAGCACATGCTTGTGGTCGATTCAGTTTCGGCTTCCGCTTCTCACCGACATAGACAGCTTATACGTTGACTCGTTGTCGTCGAAATGTCCTTAGATAAGAAGAATAAATTTGCCTTTTTTGAACAACACGCGATTGTCTCTGCATGCGTGTGTCTTTAAATTTCCAGACACACGTCTCCCCCCCTGCCGTCCGTAATTGAAAGCAAAATTTGTTCCAATCGTAATTGAATGCAGTTCACACTTTACGGGCATTTGGTGAATGATAACGTACTCCACACACAGTGTGTATACACACTGTATAGTACATGTGAGTACTATACAGTGCACGTATACAGCTGTTAACTACCAGCATTATGTTAATTACATGTGTGTACGTAACTGATCGATAAAGAAGCATCCTGCCGCGTAAAGCTAATACCTAGTTCAACTGTTTTAACTGTTTGTTTATTGACATTTCTTGTAAGATAATTTCACACATTAATTTCAAGCTCCATTAAGCACATAGCGTGTTCGGAGCCCCTTTTATGAAATAACAATGTATAATTTATATATGCCATTTTCATCTATTTACAATATAGTGCAGCATGGTTGTATTTTTATATCACTTTTAACCAGATACCAAAGTTTCAAGATAATGCTCTTTGAGATCGCATTTGAATTTGAGCAGGAACTTTGCCTGCCTAACGGAGGCCGGTACTTTGTTCCAGTAGGAGGCCCCGATGTTTCTGATTGATAGCTTTGACTGGTTGGAGTTAGCGTGTGTTAGAGTTAACAGGCTTGATGCGTTACCCCTTGTAGATATGGGTGTTGCCAGATGTTGCTGATGTTGCCAGATCATATATGTTTAAATGCACGCCAAAGAGTATACGCTTTATTTCAACTACGCTAATATTTTTGTAGTGCGGTTGCACCGATTCTCGCATCCAGAGGTCCAGAGTTGTTCTCAATGCTCGTTTTTAGAGTCGGTGATGCAACCTGATAAGACGCATCTGTGTTAAGCCATAAACTTCTACAGCGTAAGTCAGGTGACTATGGACGTAGGCAAAATACATCGACATCAGGCAGTTTTGGGGAAGAATTCGTCGAGCTCTGTGTAGAGCTGCATTGCTGCCAGATATTTTCTCACGTATATGTGTGACATGCGCTTCAAAGGTCAGCTTCTCGTGATGCCGATAGATTGCCATAAGCGCCTTGGAACATCTTTCTCGTTATGATATCGACATTTTAGCTGCATATTCATTGTATGCGCTGCTTATAATTAAGCTTCTATTCTTTGAACGAATTTGCTATGGCAATCTATGAAGCAAAATCGGAGCTTTATTGAATGATCTGATCGCGACCTGGATTTGTAAAGGTGCATGCACATAAATGTAAATATTTTTCAGCTGATCAATGCACAAAAATTCTTCGGTATATATATATATATATATATATATATAAGCATAATTAACAGACAATCGCAAGCTCGAGCCCTGGCCTTGCTGGTGCTATTTGATGGCCGTGGCTGTCATTGCCCTGCTGCTAGATATAAATCTGCTGGAGAAAACCAATTTTCAACCAGTAATGAGAACGCGATGACGATAGATGCATTTTGGCGCTATCGTGCCACAGGCAACCTAGCCTATTACGAATGACTAAAATGTGGTTGTGAAAGCGGTTGTTGGATTAACTTGGAACATTTTTAATTCAGCATGGGGTCGTCAAAATCGTTTAAATTAGCACTTTTGGCAATGGATTATTTAAGTATGACCGTGCGATAACGGATATGTGTCATGCCGATTCGGCTAGCCGGATCAAAATTTGCGATTTTTTGACGAACTCCCCGGACGAAAATTTGCAAGAGAATAGAGTTGTTTTATAGAAAAATTGAATATTCTGGTATGTACGGTTAAAATGCTATTTTGACATGTTGTTAAAATGCATATTTTTTTTAATAGTACAAAATAGTCAAGGCCTAACTCTCAGAAGTCTCGGAAGTGAATGCATGCATACAGCTAAGAGGTTTACTTTGCGTATACAAACATATAACTTACGTTATTTTTAGAAACTATGAAACTGTTATAAATATATATAGATATATGTAATCAAGGATTATACAAAACAACATTTTGCTCCTTTTTCATATATATATATATAAGTTTAACTTGATTTCCTTGACGTTTTTATCCCCCCCCCTCCTTTGTATCGCTACTTTATTGTGTCTTTACAATATTCGAGCAAACAACAGAGTCAGGGGGAGAAGAATTAGAGAAGGGGAGGAAGCCAGCCTTAAAGTCAAAGAAGAACGCGATTAGCGCCGTTCAGCGTGGATGCTACGAGGTGCATTGTGCCGTTGGCTCTCGAAGAGGCCGGGTAGCGGAGAAGCCGTCACGTCAACGGCGTGAGACGCCGTAGGTTGCGGCAGTGTAGCCTCTAGATTGGCCTCAGAGGGCCGACGTTGAAATGTATTTATTTTTATTTGATACACTTTACGCTATTGAAAGCTATTTAGTTGTACTTTGTGGGATCCCATACTACGTAGGCAGAAGATAACACTTTCTGCTTATACTTTTAGTGGCAGCGGTTGGATATCAGTTCGTCTTAGAGGGAGGACGCACAGACTTGTGGCTGGTGGCTTGAGATTGTGTGGGTTCAATTGAGGCCTGGATCGGCAGAACGTCCGAAGTAAGTGACTCAGTGATTTTTTGTTGTTGTCTGGTTTGGTGGTAGCCGGAGGTGCAGTCAGGACAAAATGGAGGAGTCAGGCAAAATTTCGAAAAGTCACTCGAGGAGACGGTTGGTGCTCTGGCAAAGATGATGCAGAATATATCTACAGATAACCGTAGAATACTAGAAGAAATTTAACGGGAGCAGAAAGAATTTCAAAGGCTCGTAATGGAGAAAGTATTTAAAGCAGGAGCGCTAGAGACGGACCCGCAACCAACGCAACTACGGCGCCAGCAGCGATACAAGTGGTGGCTGTGCGATCTGAAGCAGTTATTGATGTTTGCAGTCAAGTGGCCCCGTATTATGGAGTAAGAGGCCTGCCAGCCAGGGAGTGGATCCGAATGTTTGAGCTCCGATGAAGATTGGAGAGTGGTCCTGGGCGGAAACAAGCCGCGTGCTGCTTGTTAAGGTGTGCGGGAAAGCCCGAACCCGAGCACACGATCCATGGACACAGGTGTCGTGACTACGATGAGTAGCGGGTAAAGTTAATGGCTGCGTTTTATCGTAAGGCGGACAAAAGTGTCTTCCTAGACGAAATGTGTGCGTGTCGGCGGCAAACGGGTGAATCTATTGGCGGTTACGCCCGGTTATTATATTATAATACATCACGAAGCTATTAGGTAAGCCAATGTGTCTAGCGGGCGTGTATTGTGACGATCGCGCGTCCTCCGGAAAGTGGGCTGCTTAGCCAGGTCTGGATGCGCCGCCCCCATATTGGGTGGATGAGTCGGTAACCGTTATATTCCAAACCAGCAAATCGCCTTGCTCGAAGGGTGTAAGTGTCATCCCGTCTGGACGCCTGCCGTCCTCCGCGCAGAGGCTTGGGGGCTCAAGGATGAATCGAAGACCGCATGGCCTAAGGGCTTTGCTGAAATTCTCATTATTTGCGGCATGTCTCGACGGTCGTCCTGCGCTGATGATACAAGATAGGCCGTAATGCCCCAGTTTGTCTACAGGATGACCACATTGACACCGATGAAGGCTAACTAGGTCTGTCCGTAGTCGTGTGGTCGGCAGCTTCATTGAAGGAACATCGTTGTACCTCATCGAGCAAAGAGACACTCCAGTTACGTGGTTATAGTACGTTTTCAGGCCTACCTCCGCACTGGGCCTCAAGGTTCTTCTGAAGGTGGGCTAAACGGTTTCTTAACCGCCCAGCCGACTTTTGCTGTATCTAAAAAAGAGATTGCCCTGTTTTCTGTGTTTAACACTGATGAGACTATGGCAGGCCCGATCAGGGTCAATCAATTTAGCATCTCGAGGCCCCCTTTAGAAGTGGGTAGTAATGCCTGTTGCCGTGCGCTAAGTGATAGAGATGTGTTCAGCTGGAACTCAAGGATAGGCAGTGTCAACTTGTTGAGCGTTTGCAACTCGTCGGCTCGATTAGATAAGCCGACCCCTAGAAGAAAGTAGATGACTCTTAAGGACGAGACAGAAGCTGAGTAAGAAGAGTCCTTGATGGGCTCCCAGAAGAGGAAAACGAGCGGCGGCATTATGGGTAGGGCCTAAAAAGCATAATTCGCATTTAGCCGGATTTAACTCCAACCCAGATGTAACACCGAAGGTGAAGACCCCTGGGGGTTTGCACGAATTGAGAAAGGCACGGGTTACGTGAATGGCTACCTCGGTCCCAGTCGGGGTCGCGAATCTCAATTGGTGTGCACTTGTTGCGTGAGAAATAACGGCGTTGTTGTGATCTTCGCAGCGAGCCTGCGTAGCGCAGACGAACACGCAATGGGACGTACCGATACGTCCTTTTTCTAAATTACAAATAGTCTTGCGCCAAATGTCAAAGGTCGAAAGGACGAAAGAGGGGTTAAAGACCTTTCTCTTCCTTGGAGAAGCTTAATATGTATGTTATATTCTTTTAATGTGACAAAGCACAGGGGGCTTCTGGTCAGTGTCGGCCATTATAGGTTCTCGGGAGCTAACGGGTGTTGCTCTCGCAAGCCCTCTATACCGTCAATGTCCGGCGTTAGAGTATCTGTGGATACCATAAGTCTGGCGGCGCCAGAAACATCTCCGTCGAAGAGCCTAACAATGGACTGGCGCACGGTATCATTTTTAAATGTTTTGGGAGTCGAGGTGCGAGAATAAGAAGTGGCAGTCACGTCTGACAGGCGCATATCTCAAGAAAAATCGCGAGGATTGTTGCGAATGATGATTGAGACAGATAAATCATCGTGCAGGTGCGGGGGAGGCAAAGGACCGCGGGAGCCAAAGAGAAAAGACCATACCATGCTTCAACGTCGTTATCAGATGAAATTGCTGAAAATACACAGGTAAGAGCCTCGGCCACGTGTCTCCTGACCGACTTTGGTACAATTCGAATCTGCCTGATTTGCCCCATAGCTGCTCGAATGTCCTCCAAAATTTACGGCGGTTGCAAACGAGAGAGCTCAGAGGTGGTCGGTATGGAAGAGGAAGCCTCAGTGTTGGTTAGGTGCTTAGCTGATATTTGCCTTGTTAGGTCACGTCGTGTGTACCGATCTATTACCAGCTATTTATTGCAGGACCTCCGAAATACGAAGCGGGTCGGCATTTCAAAAACGTTTGACTATGGAAGTAAACGCAGAAAACAACTGTTCTTGGTTTTTAAATTTGTGAATCGTTGACATTGTACAACATGAAAATACCCTATGATATGGGAACACAGCAAAATAAGGTAATAAAGGTTTGTGTGTATTGTGGTTACACTTTACAGATGCAGGTGTTACAACGATAGGTTATTTTAATGAAATACCTGTATGATTTTGACATAAATTGCGACAGATTGCCTGTAAAAGAGCATGTCAATAAAATAACTGACGATGATTATACTGATGATCGCCCGTCGCATAGTAAATATTTAGTTGTAGCGGAGTGGCGTATGACGCTACTATGTCTTGAGCTGTGCGATCATGATCATTCATGATTGTACGATTTGCGGCAGGTTGTTCACTAGCGGTAGCAGCTGTAACGGCGGCTCCGAAAGCTCTAAAAAGGGCATGAATTTAACCGACAAATCTGGGCTTAAGCCTGCAGGAATCTGAAACAATGCGAGGAAGGCGCTTTGAGGGCCGGTCGTTTTACGTGTGCGCTTAACGGGTGTGTTGATTTGGCGATATGTTATAACGGGCTCTGTCGGGACCGCTCTGTCAAACTTTCGCCTTTTCTAGTGGCTCCCTCACCTGTTTCAGTGACTGGGTGAGCGAGTATAATTCGGTTTCTTTCTAGGGTCTTTCGAAGGTAAGCCAAACGAGGACAGATAGGTGAACCCGCCGCGTGAACGCCGCGACAGTTCTGCTGAATTGGGGCAGCTTGATGCTAGGTGGCCGGGAGTGCTGCATCTCTTGCATACTTGGAACATGGTGTACCATCGGCGAAGTGTCCTGGCCTTAGACACTTGTAATATAACTCGGGCCGGGCTCGAGAAGTACTTGATGAGTTTTGTATCCAAAAAATACGGATGGCGGAGGTTGGCGCGTAAATAAAAGAATCTTTTTACCAAGCCCTCCGTTTGACATGTGAGACAATCTTTTCACGTGATTTGCAAGTGGCAATAACTCGCGTAGTATCTGCTCTTCAGTGATTGATATTGGAACCCCGTTTATCCTGGTTATAAAGACCGATAGGAATGGGCTGTGTATGACCGCCGATAGACTTTCTAGAGCTGAAATCGAAAGCACCCGAAATTCGGCTGAAATGGAAAGCACCCGGAACTCTCCTGTGGTTTTGTATTGGGATGGTTTTTCCTGGATAATCAATTTAAATGTTCCTAGTTTACCGGACGATATACTGTATTTTAGGTTGGCTAGGTTCTTCTTGTCATCTTGCCTGGCATGTCATCCTGAGCGCTGGTAGGGAATGAAGACAACTTTTACGCTTGAAGCCTAGACGCGCTCTTCTGCCGTGACGTTCTTACTTGGATCAGGTGCAGGGGTATTCGGTAAGGATGGGCTCGGTTCATCGGTAACATCCATCGCCGGCACATCGTGAGTAGTGTTTACTGCAACCAACCGTCTTCGCGGCATCGGTGTTATAAGTAAAGCCATTTAGTTGTACTTTGTGGGATCCTCTAGGAGATAGCATTTTCTGCTCATATATATATATATATATATATATATATGTATATATATATATATATATATATATATATATATATATATATATATATATATATATATTTATAAATGGATTTAACTTACAACAAGGGTTTGTAATATTAGTGATTTCGTCGAAGTCAGATTGGAAACGAAAATACAGAAGATAACAGCGATGAAATTTTGGCAAGCCGGGAACTGCTATAGCGTTATTATCTTTGACTTAATAGGCAGCACCTCAAATATGTAATCCGTTTCACATATCTTGGCATGTTTTTAACTCTAAGCGTCAAAACGTCTCTCCTGCAGAATGCACCGACGGCAGTCGATAGCGTTACGCCGGTGTGGAATAATATATTTGCTCTGCACAAATAGCCGCCAATTTATGGGAGTTCAGAAGCACGACGCCTGCAGTCACCGCTGTTCTGCTTCTTTTTAATCAGTGTTGTTGCTCAGGGAGTGCCCCGGTAAGCTTAAAATACTTCATGGCGACGGGTTAAGATGGCCGACAGAAGTTCTTTATATTACGCTTTATATTACATTAATATATTACGCTCTTTTTCACTATTTCTCGGTAGAACGATGGAGCCAGCTGGTGTCTTAGCAATGATACTAAGAAAAGGCTCATCCTCCACTTCACGGCTAACTGGGGCGGCTGAGCTCTTCATTAAAGAGAGCAGTGAAACACGGCACAAGCAAAGTGGCCTGCCCAAGATGTTCATTTACCACTAGATCGGGCCCGGGGGGGGGGGGGCAGTATGCTCAAAAGTGACGCTGCTTTCGGGCACTTTGCCTTATTTAATGGTCAGTTAAGATTGTCACAGAGTACGGTGTATTACAGTTACAGTTTTGCAAGTCTACTATGTCTAGACACTTTCTCCAGTAAAGTTTGTGAAACCTTCGATGAACCAGAGCTGGCTGCAATCACGTTTACAGTGTTCCCTGTTAGGACTACGCAATGGCCCTCATTGTAGTAGGTTTGGATCCTAGGACGTCTACTGTTATATATGACAACAACTTCTCCACTCGTTCTACCTGATCCTTCTGGCTGAGCACCAATACATTCCGCTACAACTACGCTATATATATATATATATATATATATATATATATACATATATATAAACTTTCATGCCATTTCGGCTCGCAGCGCATTCTAGGTCGCATCAGCATAGAAAGGGTGTGCATGCATTTACGATATGAATACATATGTCTATAGATTCTAATTCCACGATTACTGCATATGCCGACAGGCCTCAGTTTGAGGCCAAAAGCTTAGCCGCTTTCTGAGAAGGCAGAGAAAAGGTGAATATAAACGTACAAATCCGGAGTGTTTTGCTGTACGAGTTCTGAAAGCTGCTGTGGCTTGTCTAAAAAATTGTACCATCGAGAATGAGCTTTGCTAGCAGTCCAGAGCGTCCCGACAACGTGGATCGGCGACGATGGCCTGCAAGTTGAGACCGTTGAACAAGGCGCCAGAAAACGCGACGCCAAAACGGGCCAGTTGATGAAAGATTCATCTCCACCATATTCGAGGATCACCCAACTGCCGAGATAGTTTGCCAAGTTTTGTGGTGGGGATTTTAACGTGGATCTTGATGAACCAAAATGTGGTCAACCTTCTTTGCTGGACGAGAATGTTTTGCGCTTACAAAACACAAAAATTCCTGACGTTACGACTTAAAACTCGCGGAAGATGTTGAATTTGAGCATACAACAACAATATTCTGCTTCCAATCCGTAGGCAGTTTCCAGAGTAAATCCAAGAGAAAGGTCTACTTAAATAAAGTTATGTTGTGTTTAATTGAGATTTCAGAGTATAGTTCACTTTGAATCTCTAAGGTGAAACCAGACGATGAATGCGGATCTCTATTGCCAAAAATTCCAATGAGTTCAAGCAAGAATAATAACTTAACGCGTCCACAACTCGCTATCAGGAAAGATGTCATCTTTCACTAACAACGACAACGTGCCACCCCATGTGTTAGACCAGCCTTAAAAATATACGACTTTGGCTGGGAATTAATTAAGTACCCACTATATTTTTCGTTGCTTGCACTCCCAAAATTAGGTGCAACATATCCTTATCTTCAGGAAACAAGGCTTTTACAAACGAAGAATTAAAAGACTGATATATGGTTGGCAGGATGTCAGCAAAAGAAGCAGAGACTATGCTGATGGTTAAATAAGCCCGCATATTCTTGCAAATTCGTGCTTTGGGTTTAGGCAAAAACGGCTTATAAGTTTTGCATCTATTTAATATATATATATATATATATATATATATATATATATATATATATATATATATATATATATATATATATATATATACACTTCGAAACGTATGTTCTTAATACTAATACCAAATAAAATATGATAACATTATTTGGATGACAATGTTTAAAATAATTAGGTCACTATAAGAAAAAATATCTATTTATAAATGCACAATTCAAACAATTTCCAGTCTAAGACTGTCCGGCTGAATTGCTTATTTTAACTGCAAAGTTAATTTACTTTAGTAGTGCATATTGTCTTCGCGTGTCGTAATCATGGCCGCTAAACATTTATACACTTTATTCATTGATGAATTGCCTTGGGAGATATCCCACTTCCGCGCGTAACATGCACGAGGTGCGGAAGTGTTGCTGAGGCTTGAGGTTGCGTTGCATATGGTATCTTTAACTCGACGTTTCAGCTTTTATTCCACACACGTTCGTGGGACTCCAGTAGGCAAAACGTGCTGCCCATTACCGTAAGCTAATTCCAGTATTCAATTGCGAGGCGCACCCGAAAAAGTGCAGCGGTATGCAACCTGGCATGGTTGTGCATGGAGGTACACTTGTCACGAACAGCCCTTGCACAAGGCACCTTGTGAGATGTCAGAATCTCATCCGCGTACCGTTGGGTGGCTAAAACTAGTCTCCCATGAGAGTGTTTGGGCTTAAGATACTTCCACGAGTTCAGTAGCTCCTAAGTATATTGTACGCCAAACCATAATTGAATGGCCGCCGAGAGCCGGAGAGCTGTGGTCAGTCAAAGACGTACAGAGCTGGCTTGTAGGGCCTAGCATTAGTGCCGTGCACTCTTCGCCTCACAGCATGCGTACTAACACACACTACTACTTCTACTCAACCAGAAAATGTTACCCCTTTGTGGAACTTTTCTGGATTTGTTGGCAATGTTTTTTTTTTATGTGTGTGTGTTTTTTTTTGGTGAAAAATAAATTCTTATCATAGCGTGGAAGGTCCAAGCACAGAACCCGATCGTATCACCTGTTTTGTCATGCATAGCATTTACACACCTGACAGCTCGAACACAATAAATAGATACTGCGGGGTTGAACCTGCGGTCGTTATGTGTGTTTGATATGAGCTACCTGCGAATGGAACGGAAGTGATTAATCGCCGAGGTCGCATAATCGACATCTTGTAAGTATTGTAGCTTGTGCCTTCTGTGTTGTTATGAAAGAAAAACACATGCATACGTTTCAACCGACGACTTGGGGGCGTGTTTGCTGTGCTGCACACACCAAGCCGTCGCTGCCACTGGAACGTTAACTCATCGGTTAGCTTCTTCTAGATTCACGTGCCCGCATGCATAGGCCTCCGTATATACGCCATAACATCTCCGGCATACCTATATGCACGGCCTGTAATAAACAGCGTCGCCGCAGCCTGTTCGGAGATCGGTATAAGCACGTCGCACTCAATCAGATAACCCGCTAAGTCGGCTGGCTACATGGGAAAATTGTGGCTGCGGCAATCACATTTGTTAGGCGGGCCGAAGACATAGTTCGCGTTTAGTTCAACTAGCCGTACAGAGAAATAGTGAATCGGCATTGCTGATTCCATCCTCATAAATGTAGAGCCGAGAACTCGAAACTACGAGCGACATACATATATTCAGCTTCGATAAAGGTGTCACACACATAGCTGTCACTGTCCCCGCTAAACTGGTCTTAGGTCACCGCTTATGTTGTGAGCATCCAAAAGCTGCAAATACCGGTTATGTTGTGAGCAAAAGCCTGCTGCACATTTCGCTGCAAGCGGTTTGCAATTCGGTTGGCTTGTGGTGCTATCAGACTAGCGGTGCACGGAGCGCGCCAATCTATTGTTAGACAGCGCACGCTTGTCGGCGTGGGCCAGGGATGGGCTAGTGCGCTAGTTATTGTTGTCATCAACGGGAGTGTTGCCGGTTCGATCCCCGTTGTTGATCAATTTTTCCGTGAGCGATGCCCATTGAGAATAGATGACGAATATCGATCACATCTGCTCCAGCATTGTTTGCATTGACATTCATCCTGTGATTCATAAAAACCCTCCACGTTGCACAGAACGTGATGAAATCCGTGAGCTGCAAAGGCCGTAGTTAGATGTCGATCTTTTACCCCCGCTTTAAAAAGAAAAACCTCACCCCAGCAATTAAACGTCAGGGGGCGGCACTGGTACTTGTATTACTTGTACTATCCGCCCGGTAGCGTAGCCTACCTACCATATAATATATTAATTAGTGCTACTACATACACGCATACACGGCAACCATACACTGTGTTGACACATTGTGACAGTGTACGGTTTGGCGCCGTGAGGTCAGGCTGTTTTTTTTAGATTTGACAGCTTAAGAGCAACGTCAACTGCGCGTGTCGAGACAGACCATCAGTCTTGACACGCTTCATCGCTCACGCGTTTTTTTTAACATCAACGAGATTTTAAAGATTTTAACTTCATCTTCCACCGAAGAAAGAAGAGAGGATGGACTCCCGGAATCTCGCCTTCCGTACGCCTACTCCCAACTTATCCCGTATTAGTTGAATGCTGTATGTGGCCATAGGTGCTATCTGTGTCCCGAAAAGAGCAATTGCTGCATGAACTGAAAGCATATGTGGCCGTTTTATTGCCGCAGCTGCGATGGTGGCTTTCTGACGCTCTCCTGGATGTGTGATCAAAAACTGCTACCGTTTGTTGATAAGGTTATGCCTAGGTGTGTAAATTTGTTTACAAATTTAATTTCTGTTTGCCTGGTTTGGATTACGCCACCTTCGGAATTTCATAGCTACTGTCTTTCCCCAGTTGACCTTCAAGCCCTTCTCATCCATGAATGTAACTAGTCGATTCGTGGCTTGTTTCACCCTGAAAAGGCTGCCACCAAAGATGACCACATCATCAGCGTATCTTGGGTCCAGCCTGTCCTTAATATATATATATATATATATATATATATATATATATATATTTAATAGGTCATGGTGAGTGATGACAGAACCAACTACATAAGTATTTCACGTCGTACCACCAGGACGCACGCAGGACATCTTCATCGTCGAGCCAAGCGTATCGTAGCGAAATCTCTGCCAATAATCGCTATGTTTCTCTCATGTTCTCATGTAATCGTCGCGCAATCTCTCCCGTTTCGCTTCTCTTGCTCGTGCCCTCTACACACCGCACAGCGTACACAGCGCCGCTGCTAATGCCAAAAATGCCGGAGAGCGGAAAACCTGGCAGCCGGGCTACGCAGATCGGGTAACAGTCCTGATCTAGCGTGGAGAAGGGTCGTCCAGTCAATGATGGGCGGACTCTCAATGTTGCTAACGTGACTTAGTGCCTAGGATGTGTTCCTGTGATTGGCACTCGCCTTTTGGATTATCCTAAGCTCCGGCAGCAAGCAAGAAGCTCAGTTGCGTTAGTGACTCGCATCCGGTGACTGGCCGGTGGCCGTTTCGTCCCGGGTAACCTTAACTAAAGCGGCGTGTCGTCGGTGGCTTCTTCTGCTGCTGCTGCTGCTCTGCCCTACCTACCTAAAAGCGTCGAGTTTAGGCTAGAAAGACACCACGCTAAGCGTGACATGTTTACCACGACCAGCGGCAGGGAAACTCCGTACGTGGCACGCAGACCACGTCGGTTGCGACTGCAAAGCGTTCGAGGGCCCAACGCAAACCAAACGAACCGAACCACACTACCTTCTACAAACAAGTAAAAGCGGGGCGTTTCAGTCGAATCTTATCGAAGAGTTCTTATCACGTCTACTACTGATATGCATGCGTTACCGTAGCAGGCTAGGCTAGAAAACAACATCGCTGCACCGAGCTGCATCAGCCAGTAGTAGCCAGTCCAAGTTTTAATTAGCAATTTGCAACTGCAGCGTCTATGTTAGTCACCTTACACATACGGCTCGTAGAGCTTACTGTCGAGCCCGGTGGCGTGGTGGGATAAGTCTGCGCCTCGCAACCGGAAGAGACACATAGGTGCGCGGGTTCGAGCCCCACCGTTGCACATTTGTATTTATGGGGGTCCGTCTATGAAGCAGTGCGAAAAGCAGTCCCATGGACGTTAAATCTTGGCTGAGAGTCAGGCCTCCTGGCGGTGGCAATGGTTGTTGACAAGCGCTTCGCTGATACTTTTTGAGGAAATCGCCCCTCTGATTCTTTGACGGTGGCATTTTTCTATCGTATGATATTTTTGGCGTGTTTTCTCATGCCTGCTAATTGTTCCAGCGACATCGATCTATAGTTGTTCTGCACACTTGTTATACGTTCTATGATGCGGCATTTGTTGTCAAAGCTTATACTTCTGTCTCTTAAGATTTCTCCGAACTACAGCTGGGTGAATACTGCCCAGTACTAGTAGTAAATAACCCAGCAGATTGCTATCTTTGGATTATTATTATTATTATTATTATTACATTTTAAATAATGTTACAGTTGTGAGGTCTGAACGTATTATTGCAAATTCTTTTGATAATTATTTCACCCCATGGCGCCCAAAATTACTATTATTTTTATGATTATTATCGCCTATGTCTTGAACGAGTTCTACGGCTTGCTTTATAATACTTTAGAGTCTATTGAACGGCCTTGTTTCTTGGGGGGCTGTTCTACGAATACGTTACGTTTTACTTCGAACGTAATTTTACAGCTTTTCTTTTTCGATAAACTTATTAGGTTGATTTATTGATGATCATGCGTGGTTGTGATGCTGATGTCACCACAACGTCTACGCAACTAGGACCGTTACTGATATGTCTGTAGGCTCAGTGCAATCGTTCTCAGTAACAAGGCATGTTTATTGCATTCTAATTTTATAAGCCATTTGCCTATATTTTTCCGCCTCCTCAAGTCACAAATAAATACCCTACTATGATAGTATGCTTGGCGACTTTTGCGCAGAATATAATGCACCATCCACCCATGTAGGTCAACTAAACGCGTTGCAACACCACACGGCAGAACCAGAGAGGTAAACTATATTATAATTGCTGTCTATCTGGCTAAAGGGCTGTGATCTAGCATCCGGGCAGTTAGAATTGCGAAATGAAGAAACGGGAGGCCACGGGACCGATCGGGTGTGATCGCAATTTAAATTTGACACATGTAGTGTGTTCATTTGGTACACGTAATGTGTTCATTTGGTACATGTAGTGTCTTCGTCACCTGATGCGTACGCCTTAGTGCAAATATATCGAGCGAGACCATTGGCCCACGAAAACGTCATCCTCTGGGCAATCGTCTGCTCTGTTGTCTCTGCCCTTATATTCTTTGTTGCCCGTCCATTCCTAATGAGCAGGGTATCTTTGCGTATCAAAATAACGCACAGTCTCGTACGAAACGTGCCGCCACCTACGAGGCCTGAGTGAAACGTTGGTCTAACTTGATCGGCCATGCTTCGAAGCTATATGCGCCAAGATTGCGAGATGGTGATCGTCTAAGCGATTTGTTCCCACCGTGGCGACGCTCGAAACATTGCGGATTGCAGTGCTGCATGTAGGCATGAACGCAGAAGGAGGCAACCATCTATACGCGCACATCGCCGCGTCAGAGAGTCTACGCAGTTCAAGCCGGTTGCAAGACCAATGGCAAAGTACACACATTGCTCTCGGGGGCAGAGAGGAGGCCGCTCGCTAACAACGGGCTGGTTGTTGTTTCATTTTTGCAACGTCAACAGGATACCCGGATACGCCTTGCTTCACCGACCGACTGACCGTTAGTTAGATAGATAGGTAAAAGCTGCGGGTGTAGTGGCGCCGCCGTCAAGGGGTCGCAAATGATTGCGTCAATCAGGCGGATCCTTCCCACAAGGGGAACCGGCGGGTGAAAGGTGCAAAGAGACGACACCTTTGACTTCGATTTGAAAGCCCGCTTTATTGGGATCGGCTTCCCTAACTGCTTTTTGTTCGTTCGTTTCACGCACAACGAAGGCAATCCGCTTAGGTTTTGCTTAATAGGTAGACACGCGCCCGCGGGAGCCAGCCCAGGTGGTGCGGTTAAAGCAGGTGGCCAATGTCGCCATAGCTGAAAGTAAAAGTCAACCCGATTCCAGGAAGTAGAGAGAAAGCGGAAAGGCTCACTCAGAAGCTTAAGGACGTCGTCGTCGCCGTTGTTGTTGTTGTTGTCGTTGCCGATCTCCGCTGTACCGGTGGATTACGGTTGTGGCGCCGATGCGTCAATGGGGGCAAAGGAAGGTGCGACACAGCATTTCTGTACTGCAATACGTTTTGGGACGAAACTGTTCGTTTGTTGGTCGAATAAATGTCGTAAAGGAACGCGTAGGCTATTGAAGGGCTGTGGCTTGATTACGAGGCATTGCGCCATTGCGGCCGACAACAAGTGTAGACTATTGATTAATGCTGCATTATGTACTCAATCAGTAGACGTTGGCTGTGCGCGTGACATGATGACTTGGTGCTAAATTGTCAGGGCTACTCAAAGTAAGATGACTGCTTGCAGGCGTCCAGATGGGCTGACACTTACGCCATTCGAGCGAGGCAAAATGCTGGTTTGGGATGCAACTGTTACCGACTCCCTAGCACCTTCTGTGGTCGGTGGCGGCGCATCCGAAGCTGGTTATGCAGCCCACCTTGCGGAGACCAACAAGAGACACCAACATAAGAAAATACTCATCAATTGGGTATCCCCACGAATCATGGCCTCTCGCGTTTGAGACCTCGGGTGCTCCTGCTGTTCGGTCCAGACAGCTAATTCGTTAAGTCGGCACTATGTTAAATATGTCAACCGGTGATAGCAGATCGTCGTCCTTTTTAAACAACGTCCGGATCTCGACATACAACGTGAAAACGCAGCCTCCGTTCGTGGCACTTCTCTGAAGTGGTCTCGGCCTAGCCTAGACGAAGCGGACACGTGATAGTCACAATACACACCCGCTAGGCCCATTGGCATTGCTAATCTTCCGTAATATGTGCCCCACATGCATACTGTAATATAAAAAACATAAACTTGACAGCTTAAGAATAAAAATGAAAAAAAAAGATGACTGCCTTATGTTTGTGGACGACATTTAGTACTTTACTGAAGGGGATGTGGGTTGCGATGTGCTTTTTTTAGGCGTGAAGGGGTTGATTCTTTTGACATAGTACCATATGCAACGCCGATGTTCTTCGGCCATCAATTTGGTCAAACGCGCTTCGGTCCTATCGCTAAAAAATCTGTTTTAGAAATCAGGAGTATTTCTATTCAGAAGCTAAGCGGTCGAGGTCTTGGCGATTTTGATGCCTCTCAGCTCGGGTAGGAATAAGCTTACAGTTCGCCTGTTTCGACAGTTGAGTGAGGAAGAACGAGGCGGTGCGCCACGCAGTGCCACAAGTAAGTGGGCAAAAGAAAGTAGATTTTTAAAGGTGGAGATTAGACAAATGGCTGTTCTGTCACACGAGCTAGTAGACCGGTAAGGGACTGATCATCTTTGCTTGCGCTCCCCGGTGCACGTAGTCCTCAACCAGCCAACCGCACGTAGAACCGTGGCAGTGTAGTATGCATCTTAATTGACTAATTAATTAATAGTTTGACTGACAACACATTTTTTTCTGTTGAAGGCGCTACGCAATACGCTGTCTTGTTCAAGTAGTTAAGGGACGAAGCGTTCAACGAGTCTGGATGTTTCGTCATGTTGTGAAAAACGCTGCCGACAAGTGACCAAGAAGCGGTTGAAGCTGAATCAAGGCGGCTGTGATTTCTACTTTCAGACAAATTGCAGGTTTCCGCTACCGCTATAGCTTACCGCTGTTGCGTTTTTCGGCTGCTTGGCAGATACGCAGGTGCGTCGTTCACGTCCGCTGTAACGTCTCAAGACAGAACGATAAAGGCGAACAGGCTAATAATACAGATAGGCCGTGCGGCGGCGTTGGCCAGACTACGCGATCCCCCCATAGAGGAACAGTAAGAAACATCCAACTATGAGCGCCGCTCTCTGTTTGTTGCTCCGCAGAGGTTCAGGAAGACAACTTCCTTTTTGACAAGCGCAGGCAAAAGCTAAGAAGAAAGGGCGCTGAGTGAGGACCACAATGGTATCACAAAGTATACAACGATGGATGTAAGTAAAGTCTATCCGCCTAATCAATCTACCTATATATAGGTATGCAATATACTATACACATTGATTACCCATTTTCCTATATATATATATATATATATATTATTTGTTGTACTGGTAAAACATATATTTATTTACCTCATAACGCGGTATAAACAATTGCTATATATATATATATATATATAGGATCTCAAAATCACCATGCACTGTGGCGCCGCTATCAGTAATGCAATGCTCTGCCATCCTTGGCAGCAGAAATAAACGTGTTCTATATAAAACGGCAGACTGAGCACATGAGTCCGGAGTCAGCAAAATGCAGGTATTGGTAAATTCGAGCTCGCATTGCGACTGCATGCGGGGTTATTGAAGATGCAGGACCAATTTATTGGATAGCGGAACGGAAGGTCAGCGACAAATATTCTATGTAATAACGTCTGGTATAATAGAAGTAATTTAACTTTGAGGATAATCTTATATTATTCGGCTTGTTGACAGATCTAGGGCACTAGTCGTACAGTAAAAATATCGTACCGGTTAGACAGCATCTCTCTGAAGCCAATAATGTGAAAATATTAGCTTAGTGCCATTTGCTGCTGGGCCCTCTTAAGCATGAGTTGTCACCGTCTTTGTTTCATCTCTGGTACGAATGTATGCACCATCGGAAAAAAACTCAATTGCAGAACGACTACTGGGTTGCCCACGATCTTGAAGATTCCCGATAAGAGGGATAAATCCGATGTTTTTCCTGTGTATGCCATTATACTTCTGCCATTATACTTGGGTGTGCCATTATACTTCTGTTATAAAAGTAAGACCGTGAAAAATGTGTGTGTTTGCATGTTATACAAACGGTGGTGAAGCCTTAAATAGATTCTTTGGCGGACAGTCACGAGCGTCTATAGACATATTTTGACACGCGCTTATAAGCGGTTTAGGCCCCTAGTCCAAGCGGTGATTCGAGTAAACGAAGTTGTTTTTTAGAGGTTACTTTAAATAGAAACGTCTATTGTGGACGACCTCACATATACTTACAAACATTTTCAATTAAAATATCACTAAATCATTGCTTAGTTCTTAACCTATATATATCAAATATATAAGTATTGGTTAAGAACCAAGCGACGTCATTATATTGAAGGCAGAAAGCTATATATATATATATATATATATATATATATATACAGGGTGTTAGGAAATTTTTTTTCGCCGTACTAGGGAATTGTAGAGCCTGTTAAAGCAAATATTTTTTCCAATGGATCATGGTCTTTGAGAAGACTTGTTTGCCAGATGTCGAGATTGAGTGCACGCAAAAATGACTTTGTTCCTGAAAAATTTGGAGAGCGATATATGGAATTGTAGAGCTCGTTAAAGGAAATCCTTTTTCTAACGGAACATGATTTCTGAAAAGTCTTGTTTTGGAATGAGAGTGATATTACTACAATTCGAGTCACTGGTGTTTTTGCCCGACATAAGAGCATAAAATGTGCAATTACGAGACAACCAGTCCTATACAGAAACTAAGCACACCGTCGTATTCGCGAGAAAATTCTACTTTTTGAAGAACATATAATATTGCCTAGAAGATGCGCAATCGTTTAGAAAATATTCAGCAAAAAATTAAGTACGTTTGTTAGTCTTTGCGTTCAATATCTCAAAATCATCCAATCACAGGGCTCAAAACTAACACATTCAGGCAAATACGCATACCGATCATTTTGGTACCAAATATGTAGCAATGCGAAGCAATGATTGCGGTGTAATTTAGATTGAGTGCATGCATAAATGATCTACTAGCACTCTAGGTCATTTTTGCATGCAGTCAATCTCGACATCTGGCCAAAAAATCGTAATTACTCCGCAACCATAGCTCGCGTTGCCATAAGTTTGATGCCAACATAATCATCATGAAATGCGCATTTGCCTGAATATGTTACTTTTGAGCACCGTTAGTGGTCGTAGGGTAATTATTTTGAGGTATTTGGCGTAAAAGTTAATAATGAACTTCATTTTTCGTAAAATCTCTTCTAAAGGACCATGTCGTATCTTCTGACCAGACTTACATGTTCTTCGGAAGAAGCAGAATTTTCTCAGGAACACGACGGTGCTTAGTATCTGTCTAGGAGGACTGGTTGTCTCGCAACAGCACATTTTATGCTCCTATATTGGGCAACAACACTAGTGTCACAAATTGTAGTAATTTCACTCTCATTCCGAAGCAAGGCGTCTCAGAGACCATGTTCTATTGGAAAAAATATTTGCTGTAACAGGCTCTACAATTCCCTACTTCGACAAAAAAAAAGATTTCCAAACACCCTGTATATATGCCACCGACAATAGCTTTTTCTGCAAAATGCCCTCAACTGTTATAATTGTTGAAAATGTGGAATTATGGAAATTTTAAGCTCCTTGACGAGTCACTGAATTTAAATAAATTTGCCAAGAATTTCTGTATTAAAGTATATTACAAACTCTCCTTTATTAAGAAAAAAGAGGCAAAAGGATTGTCATATCACCAGTTGGCTGCAGATGCTTGGGTCGCCATGAATGCGCCGCGCCATTTGCCATGCATATGAATTATTCACAACATCAGACGTGGCTAGCTCGGACGGTTGGATGGATACGCCAGTCCGCAGATTACTATTCTTTTTTGGAAGAATCGTTGAATTGACATGTCTATCGCTAATGCTTTTTTTCCGGTCATAGGTCATACCGAGCAAGATGGCTTAGTGGCAAAGCCTTTGCCTTGCATTCGGGAGGACTGGGTTCGAGACCCAGACCGGCCACTTTTAAATTGGTTTGCATGGTTTCCAATTTAGACAAGGCAAATGCCGGAGTGTACACGGGCATTTACCTTACGGAAAGATTCTAAAAAAAAGTCATGATGTTCCTGTAAGCTTGGCAAATCTGGCAGCGAGCCAGCCCATCGAGGAGCATTACTTTGGCGTGCATTATTTTCCTGCTATGCGTCTCACAAGTGAGTTTCTAATGCCGATCCTTAATGCGTTAGAGGCCGTTTTTGTCTCGCCGGTAAAAAAATGCCCAGGCGTGTGCACAGTACGTCCACTCCGCGTCAATTAATTGTCGTTATCTAATTTGATGTAGATGTTTGGAAGAATCTTAACAATAAATCTACGTTGCAATCTTGCTGCATAGAGCTGGTTAGGATTGAGCATCTTCAAACAATGTGCTCTCGGAAATCGAAGTCCCTATGGAAAGTCACGCCGAGGCCCTTGTGAAAAATCACGCCGGGGTCAGTGCGCACGTATGGAAGCTCCGTTGAGGGTACAAACTGCATTGTCGGGTACAGGTGTAATAACGCCTTTCGGGATTGAAAAGAACACTGTTTTTTCCTCTGTCCACGTGGATGCTGTTGATCCCGGTCGTGTCAGATTTCGCCGTATATGTCTAAGATGTCGACATTAGTCTTGGGTTTTACTGATTCATCTTTGAAAAGCACTTTTAAATCCTGGGAAAATAACGCGTATTGAAGAGAGCTTAATCGTGAACCCTAGGAGCTCCCGATTCTCTGCACCAATTTAACATACAGGAACCATAATATAACAATAACATTGTCTATTCTTCTGTCCACGTGGATGCGGTTAATCCCGGTCGTGTCATATTTCGCCGTATATATTTACGACGTCGACATCAGCTATGGGGTCTATTAATTCATTTTTGAAAAGCACTTTTAAATGCCGGGAAAAAACTGCGTATTGAAGAGAGCTTAGTCTTGAACCCTGGGGGAGGGGGGGCTCTCGATTCTCTGCACCAATTTATGATACAGGGACCGACACGAAATGCGGCCATTTTTGACACCAGCATTTTATAGCCAACTCTGTCAAAGGCTTTAGAAAAGTCAATGCTGGCGAACTTTCTGAACTTTCCGTGACTCTTTTTTTGAATTGGTGTTACGATTGTTGTCGAGACTCTTATAAACGAGTGCGGAAATACGTCTTACGTCATCGAAGGTTGCCGAGGCTTGCTGCGCTGTAAAAGGTGCGAAGCCTTCAACCATGATTCAATGGCCACGTCAGCGCTGTTTGTAAAAGGGGCTACGCCATTGCGCAGGTGTATCCTTTAATTGGCGTGCCAAAAATAGAACATGTTCATTTAATATTGTTAGCGTTGCTTTGGCTAACCGTGTAGCGTGTATTGTGGCTCCGTCGAACTCGTTGGACAATCTGCTGTAGACGGGGGGTTGATTGCTACATTCTTGACTCGATTTCACTGACTCGATCCATTTAAGTCTGTATTCTTGATACTAATTTTGAGACATTTGGAGTAATTAACTCAACAAGACAGTTTGAAAGATTAACAGGATTTGTCTTGTGGCCTTCGACATTCGAATTTGATTAGTCAAATATTGTGTTTTAATTTGTGCTTGTCACAGCAAGGTGATCGGCGTCTACAGGGGAGTTTTGTATTCGCATATTGCGAATGATCGTCTCGATTGGTGAACACCGAGTCTAGTATATTGTTATTGTAAGCTCTTGTGGTCTTATCGATTAGTTGTGCCAGCGAGTTCATCAGGCAGAAATCTAGGAGTGTATATTCGTTCTACGCTTTGCAGTCTCGCAATTGGTTGGGAATCTCCGATCTTAAAGAATAAGAAAGGTATCGATCACCAGTCATATTAATTGGGATGTAGGTGTGGCAGAATTACTCTAGCGTTCCGCCGCGGCTATCGTGGGCTCATGTTTCTTTTATGAACATAATACCAATGCCTTTCTTATTGCAGTAGAATTTTAAAACGCCATCTGGGGATTGTTCTTGAACGATATCGCATTTAGTGGCATGCACGTGATAACTTTCGCGTGTAGGTTAGCCGGATACGTTACCGTCGTTGATTACCCAGACTTTCAATCCCTCGTCATTAAAATCAGGAATTTGTTTTGAATGTTTGAAGTTTTACGATACTTCTATTTTTCAGTTTAGGAACTGTGATGTGTCTTACAGTACGTATATTTGGTGGGCTGATCGTTTCAACCGGATTTACGTTGTTGAAGATCTGCATGCAGGACTTAACAACATTTGCAAGGTACAGGCGTAGATGATGGGTCACCTTCACTCCAAGATGTTTATGATTGTAGCGTCGGTATACGAGTGCCGTTGAGCAAGTTGTCAGACACGGCAATGGCACGCTAAGGGCGTAAAGAGAGACATGTCATTTTGGGCACAATAGTCAAATTGCGGTGTATTTGGACTAACCCCATCCATGCACTTTGAGTATGTTTTCGATAATCTGCAAACCATTTGTGCGGGACACCGCTGGGACTAATTGAAAGTATGTTCAAAATAAATACTTTGATTAGAACTAATCGTAAAGAGGAGCCTCAGGGAATTCCATAGAGGTACGATCATAAAATACGAGTATACCTGTCTACTCTTACGGGAAAATATTATTTAGTTAGAGTTAACTGAATCCATTCAATAAAATAACGCTTCTGGTTTAAACGGATATCTCGGTTTAACGGAATTATTTGAAGCGTCTACGATATCTCATGGTGTGTTAAAAAGAAGCACCCTTTACAACGCAACTTTGAAAGTTCAACTGTAAAACGTGTGGTGACGTTATCTTCATATATATATATATATATATATATATATATATATATTATTTTTTTATATATATATATATATATATATATACTTAAATCAAGGTGAACAAGGCCAAAATATCGTCGTTATGCAAGGTCTAAACTACGCAACAGAGTATATGGAATAGCCTGCTTAGAAGTCAAGCATGTTAGAATCCAAGTCAAATTGAAGCAAAGTCTCAAGAAAGATCTCGTCACCTAGCTCCATTCAGTTATGATCCCGCATGGTCACAACAATCACAAATGTGTGGTTTATATATATATATATACTTATATATATATATATATATATATATATATATATATATATATATATAAGATTAAATAAACATTTTGTTTTTTTTAAATGTGTATTTAAACATTTCGGATCTGCTTTTATATATATATATATATATATATATAAGAGACCACATCCGAAAGGTTTGAATGCACATTTAAACAAACAAAATGTTTATTTAATCTTCCAAACTGTTTTTGTTTATTTTAAAATAACTCCCGCTTACTGCAATGTACTTGCGCCACCTCCTTTCCCACGCTTGGAAATATTTTTAAACGCGTCTTTCAATATCGAGTTTATTACCTTTATAGTGTCGAGACGAAGTCTCTTCAAATTTTGTTTACCTGTGAGAACAGCAAAAGCGGGAAGGAGCCAGGTCCGACGAACGGGGAGGTTGCGGAGATATAAGGCTGGGAGGTTGCGGAGAAATAATCCGAAATCGGTAACGATGTGTGTGCGGGTGCGTTGTTGTGATGGAAGATTCAAGAGTTGTTTGTCCAGAGTTCAGGCCTCTTGAGTCGGGCGTTCTTGCGCAATATTTTAAAATTTTGCGGTGGTATTCCGTATTTGACGTACAACCTGGCGGAAAAAAACTTGTGGAAGATGATTTCTTTATAGTCAAAATAACCTTGGTGTTGGGTCGACTCTGTCCGAATTTATTTGATCGACTCTATCCATGGAAGCACCAGTAGGAGGATTAGGGGATAGGCCTCGATGTTGTAACCATGTAACCATGATTCGTCTTTTCTTATCGCTTTATTCTGCAAGAATCACTTCAAGAAATTCAGGCTCTTCTGTTTTTGCCCGAACGATCAATCTGGACATGTCCCGACGGGCGTTAATTTGCTGGAAATTTATAATTTTTTAGACAAACTCCGCTGCCAGTCTTCTTACTCATAAAAATCGGTCAAATCGTGTTCTAATTTCTCAGGTATCTCCCTGATAGTAATTCGGCTTAATTGTTGAGTACAATATCACTCACTTTTTGAACGTTTTTCATTGTGGTAGGCGTTGATGGCATTCCCGAACGGAGGTCACCCCCGATCTCTTCACGTCTGTCGCAAAATCGATGGTGCTACATATACACAGTGTTTCAGGATATTTCGTAATCACCATAAGCAGTTTGTAACATTTTCACCTATTTAGACTATATGATTTGGTGTGTAACACAGAACTTTATGCAGATTCCTTGTTCCTCCCCTTTCGGCTCCTTGAAAATTGCCAAACCTCGTTTTGTTCCCTTCTTTGAACAAAGCTCAAGCGATAAACGTTGCCACCAATTGGCGCAAATTTTGGTCATGATAAATGTTTCGCAACAGCTTAGACGCACATCGCCTGTCACCAGGGTGGCAAACTAATGCCGTTTAGGACACCAGCACCCTTTCAACTCCTTAAATTGAATCACGATGACGCAAGGTCTGTATCTCTCGGTTATCTTTTTTTGTGTTCATTTGTATTTTATGACAGTATCCGATTCCGAAATCTGTAGTCAGACCTGGTACACGTTAACAGTCGAATATATTGCAACTGCTAGGGGTAGTTAAGATATCGGTCGCCGATTACGACAAAGCATAGGTTAGTAATAAACTCTTAGCAAACTTAATTGTCTTTAGGTTATGTGGCCTCTCAATGACATTGACGGTGAGTGGTTATTTGCCGGTGTTAACCTGCACTAATTTACTACAGTGAAGGTTCAACCATCCTCGACCTGGGACACCAAGTACCAGATCTACTACACTACTAAGTGAGATTAACCTCTAAGAGACCGAGCCGATTAGGATCAACCTCAATTTGCGTCCACATCCTCGCCATCCAGTGTTGCACACACGCAACTCATACAGCGTTGCGCACTCGAGTCATTCGGCAGTGGTGCCGACGGCCAAGTCTATGGGGGCAAAGTCGGGGTGAGCGAAGATCGTGATGATCTGACGTCCCACCGAAAAGCAGTCGTCTTTCGACTTCGATCCTTCGTGGAAACACAAATCGAGGATTTGTGTTTCCACGAGCGGTGCACGTCGGTCGTAACTATTGGGTCAAGACACCATTATTTGTTGAGAAGATAGATGCTTGGTTATTTGCTGCTTGCATGACCGCTGGTGGCCGCTTTTAGCAGCAGCAGCAGCAATGACGAATGTGGCAACACCACCCCTAGAATGAGGACGCCGATGATGACGAGGACGACGTCGTAATGTGACGGCTGGCTATTAGTTCGTTAGGATGAGTCGCACGCGTCGACCTTTTTTGTGAGCGCGTAGCCTCACCGTGCCGCCGTGCCGACTGAGTTAGGAGACTCAGCAGCTCAAACACAAATCACGCACTCGTTTCGCCTGTCCACATGTGTGTCCTGTCCACTGTCCTGTGTGCCCTGTCCACACTCTGCGTGATCGACTGCTGTTCGATCGTGTTAGTCAGACACGTCCCCTCCTACTGGGCAATCGAGTCCACACGATGTGGCGGGATTGTCGGATCGGCTGGATTTTGTGCACCACCTCCTCCTCACCAGCAATCCACGCGGCCATCAGCAGTACAAGCCACCACAATTCGCCAGAGAACCTAAGCGATTACGTGTTGTTGTTGTTGTTGTTGCTGTTGTTGTTGTTGTTTGCGTTGTTGTTGTTGCTGTTGTTGTTGTTTGCGTTGTTGTTGTTGCTGTTGTTGTTGTTGTCGCTGTGGTTGTTGTTGTTGCTGTTGCTGTTGTTGCCTTCTTCAGTGCTGCCGCTGTTGATTCTGTTCTTGTGATTGCCATTGTCGTTGTTGTTACGGCAGATCTAGCGTGAACTTGCTCAACGCAGCTGATGCCATTCCCGGTGTACATGGGGCACGTGGGGTGCTGGATTAAAGTCGCAGCGCACTCGCTGGCTGTCTGCTGTCGAAGGTCGCGTACGAACGCGTTGTGCTAAAGACGTACAGAGTAAAAAAAAAAAAAAGTACTACGATATGGGGGAGGAGCGCGAGAGCAGAGTAAAGAAACGCCTTTATTTACCGAATAAAAGGTGTAAGGATGCTGAAAGGCAGTGAAGCCTGCGCGAAGGCGCTTTGTTGTGCGATTTTCGAGCTACATGTCGGGCGAGCATATTATTGTTTTTCCCAAGTTTTGCGATTGATAGATTTTGGTAAGAGCATTATTAGAGTGCGTCTACGATTGTTCAATGTCACACCAGAGAAATGGTTAATGAGATCAGCGCTCACAAGCTGTAATAGTGCCGACGCGTCGTGGTTCTTAAGTAAAGTTGACAGCGACGAAAGCTTTACAGCGTTCGGTTAGATATCACACGTTGTAGAGAAGGATTTTTTGGACGCAATTAAGGCATATCTAGGTGTTTTCTAGAAACAACCTCCTTAAAAAATGTTCTAATTCTAGGTGTTTACACAAGTATGCACTATACAGGCGAATACAAATATTTGGGTTCTTGATGGTGGAACAAAGGAATAGGATGTCCACAAATGTTCAAGGTCTCTAAAATGTGCAGAAAACGTCGACAGCGGACTGTAGCGTAGTATGCGCTGAGGGAGAGTCCAAGTGAGTGTATATTTTAAGATCGTCAGGGTGCAAAAGGTATCTAACACTTGACGGAATGTGGTATTTTATATCTTGATCAAAGATTATGTACAGCAAAGGAGAGACACAGCTCTTCTGTGGGACGCCGGACGGGGCCAGCCGTGGCCAACTAAGAGCTTCTCTGCATTTCACTCGGAAGGACCGAGTGCGCAGAAAACCGACAAGCCATTTACGAATCTAGATGACCTGGAGTAGATGGACCTGGAGTGTTTTCAGTTTGTTAACATCAAGGCCATGGTCGACACTATCAAACGAACTCTTCTGGCCTTAGTAGGTACACCGAACGTATTTATTGGCGTTTATGTGCATGGTCCGGTCATTTGTCATTTTTAAAAGTTGCGTGCACGTAGAGCGTGTTGGATAGTGTCAAACTATTTGCGGTTGTCATATAATTGTCTATATGTCTAACTAAACCCCTTTCAAAAACGGTGCAGGCAATGAAACATCAAGCCACAAAGTCAACACGCTTTTTGGGCTCCTTTTTGTGTATGGGTGTCGCAATGAGTGAGTTTGAAGAAACGTGGAGCTATAGCGTCCTGGTGAAATGGCGTCTTTCAAATATTAGCTTTAATGGCTCCGCTAAGAACTGGCTCGCTTTCCAGAAGTATATTGATACGTTTAGCTGTCGGATGTGTAACTGCATTTCGGTTTCAGAGATAAGAGTTGCGTGCAGATCTCATATTCATTAACATCGATAGGAGCGAGTCAGGTTAGGAGGTCACAAGTGCCAACTTGCAACCGCCGGTGACGTGTCCGGCGACGCCTCGGTCTGCAATGAATAACTTGACTGGCAAAGTGCTGTTAGCCGTACGGATAATTGGGCTGGCTAGACAGAGTCAAAGAAGTGGCCTCCTAAAGGGCCGCTACGGCTCTGTGGTAAGATCGCCTGGTTTGCGTCTCGGTCCGAAAGTTGAATTGAAGACGACGGCATAGCGGAGTTCTACATAGGTCTTAGTTCCTGGCTTATTCCTATATCTTTATTTCGCCAAGTTGTGCACGTCTTGTAGAGTTCTGTGGAGGCAAACAGCTTACTTTAGGCGTCGACCACTACCATATTCACCAACACGTCTAAACGCCAGGTTCTTTGACAGCCCAGGTGGGAGGGAAAGACAAGACGACGGAAAAAGGGCAATTAAGAATTATTACCCCGCGCCATGACTACGAACACACGCATATAAACATGTATATATATATATATATATATATATATATATATATATGTATATATATATATATATATGTGTATATATATTTATGGGCTATTTGATAATTCTGGTGAAAAGGAGAACACAATGAGGTAATTATTTTTGTTACTTTAAAACAAGTAGAAAGTTTTATTTAAATTCAAACTATATTTTACTTACCAAATTACCCTTAAAAAAAAAAAATATATATATATATATATATATATATATCGTTTTAATTTTTTTTAGGTTGTTCCGTAAGGCTGCCCGTGTACGGGGATTCATGTCACGGCTTGTTTTTAATCCACCCCGGCATTTACTTTGTCTAAATTGAAAACCATGAAAACCAATTTAAGAGTGTCCGGTCTGGGTCTCGAACTCAGGCCTCCCGAATGCAACTTAAAGGCTTTGCCACTAAGCCATCTTGCTCGCTTCATATATATATATATATATATATGCCTGACGGCAAATTGAAAAACAAATTTATGAAAAAAAGTATTTTTGTTCCCTTCAAAATAACTCCCACCCGCTGCAATGCGCTGGTGCGACGTTCTTTCCCACTCATCATAAAAAAGAAATGCGTCTTTCGGAATCGTGTTGAGGTATTCCTGCGATTTTTTGTTCCTCTAGCGTCTCGAAACGTTGTCCCGTAAAAAAATCAATCTGTCGAAACAGCCAAAAAGTCGTACGGAGTTGGCGAGGTACGGGTGAGATTGCGAAAATATCGAAATCGAATTCTTCATCAAATACGCTCAGTAACGATGTGTTCCGGCGATGCGTTGTCGTCACTTGTTACCGATCCAGGAGTTGTCCGCTCAGAGTTCAGCCGTCTTGCATCGGACTGGTTCTCGCGCAATTTTTCTCGAATTTCGCGCAAGCATACATTTTGGACCGCAGAACCAACCGAAGAGCGGCGCAAAAGGTCATGGCAGTCTGCGACTGGTAACCTTTTATCCAGCGACCTGCAGATCTCGTTCAGACCTTGATAGAAAGAAGAAAAAGAACCAGACAGACAAACAGAGAGACAGGCAGACAGACACTTGAATGTCGTTGGCGCAGCCTTTGTTGCAGCCTTCTGTTGCTGCTGGTGGGAGTGGTGGCGTTGCCGTTTCGGCTGTTGCTGCGAATAAAAAAGAAAAAACTTTTCGGGCTTGCGGACCCCTAGCCGGCTGTTGCTGCTAATGAAAAATTGAATACTTTTCGGGCTTGCGGACCCCCTGCCGGCTGTTGCTGCAAATAAAAAATAAAATACTTTTCGGACTTGCGGAATCCCAGCCGGCTGTTGCTGCGAATAAAAAATAAAATACTTTTCGGGCTTGCGGACCCCCAGCCGGCTGTTGCTGCTCATAAAAAAGTAAAATACTTTTCGGGCTTGCGAACCCCCAGCCGGCTGTTGCTGCTAATAAAAATAAAATACATTTCGAGCTTGCGGACCCCCAGCCGGCTGTTGCTGCTAACAAAAAATAATATACATTTCGGGCTTGCGGACCCCCCCCAGCCGGCTGTTGCTGCTAATAAAAAATAAAATACATTTCGAGCTTGCGGACCCCAGCCGGCTGTTGCTGCTGCTACTGGTTCTGCTTCTACACTAGTGTGGTGCCGGCATGGCAGTGGCTGTTCCACCATCACCATCTCTATCTATCTATCCGTCTATGCATCTATGCATGCATTCATCCACACACACACACAAGCGAGTAGATTCCCATCGAAGAGCGAGTAGATTCCCGGAGCGCGAGCTGTGGGCGGGACACGGGCCACGGGCCACCGAGCGCCGGCCCTGATTGGTCGCCACGCGGTGACGTCATCGGCCGGGGGCTGGCGAGGATATAAAGGCGAGGTTGAGGGCACACTTGTGGAACAGTGTGCTTCTGTGGAGGGCGGCCGACGGATCCACCGAGCGACCGACTCACCGACTCGTGCGCCTCCTCGTGTCCCATCACCACACCTCGCGGCTTCAACCTGCAACTTGCTGACTGTAGCTCTGCTTCTCTGTGGCTCGTGGTCGTAATCGGGGTCGTGATCTTCGTTTTCGTCCTCGTCGTTATCGACGGCGTCGTCGTGGTTGTTCTCAACGTTGTTGTTGTTGCTGTTATCGTCGTCGTCATCGTTGTTGTTGTTCTTGTTCCTGTCGTTGTTGTAGTTGCTGCTGTTGTTGTTGTTGCTGACATTTTCGTTGCTTGCGTGCCAGCAAAACACTCACGACAGGACAATCCGCGAGTTGCTTTTGATACGGAACTGTAGTTGCTGCCGCTACGGCTGTTGTTGCTGCTGCTGCTGCTCCGGTTGGTTTTGTCGCAGCCGCCTCCGCTGCTGGCGTTAACGTGATTGCCACGAACTTCCACTACTACGACCATTCGCTAGCGTCTAATCTACTAATACTACTACTCAAGTCAACGTCGAGCTGCGTAACTTCATCTGTTCACCTTCGGTGAGTGATGGAATCTATGACCGGTTTCAGCTCAGCCAGCTATAGGAACATCCCGCTGTGTTGTGCCGTTATTCGTTGTTGTTGTTGTTGTTGTTGTTGTTGTTTTTGTTATTGTCGTTGTTCGTGTGACGTTTCTAATAACGCTAACTCAGTACTTGTTGTCACTATATTAAGTATGTCTACATATCGTTACCACACAATTACAAGTTGAAAAATATGATCGAGGGCCAATGTATGTATATATATGTATATATATATATATATATATATATGTATATACATATATATATATATGTGCAGGGTGTTAAGACAATTTCTGAAAATCGATAGTAAGAATTGTAGCAACCACGGCTACCATTGCCATCGGTTTGATAGCAAAATAATCATCATAAAATGCACATTTTAATGTGTTAGTTTTGAGAGCTGTGAATGATCGTAGGGTTATGATTTTGATGTATTGGGCGTCAAAACTAAAAAATAACTTGATTTTTGCAAATTCTCTTCTAAACGACTATGTCGCATTTTCTACTCGTTATATGTTCTTCGAAAAAAGCAAACACGACGATGTGCTTAGTTTCTGTATTGGAGCCATAGCTATTTGTCTCGCAACAGAACATTTATGCTCCTATGTCGGGCAAAAACACCAGTGTCACAAATTCCGGTAATTAGCTCTTGCTCCGAAACAACACTTCTTAGATACCGTGTTCCATTAGAAAAGATATTTGCTTTAACGAGCTTTTCAATTGTTTTTATGTAAAGTTTTCGGGCTGACCCTCAGCCAAGATTTAACGTCCACGGAACTGTTTTTCACATTGCTTCATAGACGGACCCCCATAAATACAAATGTGCAGCGGTGGGGTTCGAACCCGCGCACCTATGTGTCTCCTCCGGTTGCGAGGCGGAGACTTAATCCACTACGCCACCGAATTGTTATTATGTGCGCCGTATGCACCCTCTGGTAGAAAGAACTACTCTCAAACAGAGGCGAACCTTTTGTTGGAATACAGAAACTTTCTGTGCCAAGGTGATGAAAACAATGGGCTTTCAGTGATTATGGACAGTTAAGAAGTCGAATATTTTCACGCACACTTTCTCAGTTGCTCTACGAGCCATCAAGTTATGGTCCGTCGAGCTGCGCCAATTACAGCATAGTCGTAGCTCTCATTTTGAAATTTGCAACTAACAGAAAACGCTACGATAGTAGTATAGTCGCTTACAGTAGGGTCACAGTGGTGGTCCCACAGTGGCATGCGATAAACGGATCATCGACTGCCATCAGCCACAGCTTGATATGAGGGTCTACACGGCCCAGTTTCGTATTAACATGGTCTGCGCCTGACAACGTGGTGTCCACGTGTGGTGTTCTTCTTGCTGTATTTGAGATCGACGATCGATTGGATCGTAATCTTAGATGAATAGCACGACAAATGTATAGCCAGCCGGACATGCAAAAAAACATCTTTCTGCCCTAACTGCTCACACTCCTTTGAGGTGTGCTGGTCATCGCGGGATAATGCCTTCTTCCATAGGTGCCTGCTTACCTGGTGGCGAAATGAGCATTCCCAGGAGTACAAGTGAGCGTTCGGAGTTCACAATCGTTACCACTTTGCCTGGTTCATGATGTATCTATTCATGGATTCAAGAATGGATCTTGCCGATGATGGTAGCAATGGTGTCGTTGTCGCTAACAATATTCAGTCTAGTACCCCAGTAGAAAGCGACCTCGTTCTCTTGAGGGCATCGACTTGTTAGCGTTAATCGTCGCGAAATAAAGCGAGAGAATGAAGCGAAAAGCCTGCGCGTGCGCAACCTATGCGCAGTCATGTTCAAGTTACACCGGCGGTAACTTCCGGCGGAAGCAAACTGAGGCTTGCCTGCCTTCAATGTACTTGATGAGAGGCACCTGAGGTCTGATGAAGGCGATCCATACCTCGCCTCGATACTGCTGATGTGTAGTAGCAGATTTGCTAAATGCCGATGACCTATCGCAGAGCGCTCCTGTCTCGGCCGTTCCTCCTGACTTGTCAGTTTTGTAGTGTACCGCATTTGTGTATTGGCCAGCCGTTTTGTTATATATAGCATACGCGGCATCATTGTATTCTTGCGACCCTAGCGCAAGTATACTATGATGCCGCGCTGCTGTTTTGAAAG
Source organism: Dermanyssus gallinae (assembly GCA_003439945.1). NCBI lineage: Eukaryota > Metazoa > Arthropoda > Arachnida > Mesostigmata > Dermanyssidae > Dermanyssus > Dermanyssus gallinae. The sequence continues at coordinate 160,771 of QVRM01005398.1, read as the reverse complement.
ACCTAGGTACGTATGCGTAAGCGCGTGACTGATTTAATAATAATAATAATAATAATAATACTGTAATGACGACAATGCTTCTACAAGAGCTATCAATACTACGACGGGCGCTACAGCGTTCACCTCGCGCCGGGGCAGCAGGGAGATCATGGTCTTGCAGCAAAGCGATTTTAGGCGATTACTGTTGTTGTGGCGTCGTGGTCTAGGGGACTAGTGCGCTAGTCAAAGTTGTCATCCACCGGAGTGTCGCAGGTTCGATCCCTGTTGTTGATCGAAGTTTCTGTAAGCGATGCTTATTGACAATAGGTGACAAACCATATACTGCTAAAAGTCAACGGCCGTGCTGCCACTAGGACTGTTGGGGAGATCCTAGATATCCCTCCATCCCAACATGTCCAACCCACGGTGCATTGAAGGTATGTCTCGCGGTGAGTTTTAAACCTGTAGAGGACGGAAGACATTCTAGAATTGAAAAAATATTTAATTCTAGGCGATCACCGTTATTATCATCATTATAACCATGTTTCATAGTATTATTATTATAATTATTATTATTATTTAACTTTAGTATTCATATACGCTTAGGTTTTCACTGCTATTAGCTCGCGCTCAGTCGAGAGTCGACGCGCATCCTAACAAAGTTGTCGTTCAAGAGTGTACCCGTCCCCGATGAGTTGATAACTTTGTCGATGATTGACGGTTTTGCGCGCTTGACTTGTTGTATGTAGAATAGCTCAGGGACCATCATCGCTTGTTCGCTGCGCGAGTCGCGAGTTTCCTAAGCGATTCAGCCCACAACGCCTGCGAAAGCATTGGCAAGTTTGCATGCGACCTCGCCCGAGTTCAGAGAAAGCAGGCTTATGCGGGCCTCTATTCGAACCGAAAAGCTTTTCCAGAAAACAACTTACTTGTTCTAAAATGTGACCAGCCGAGGCGACTAATTGTCGCACCAATCTCTATGGCGACGAAAGCAATCCGATCGTCGGGACCCGTAAGATGTATTGCCTTCATGAACGCGGCTGTGGCGAACGAATCCATCGAGTCCAAATTAATGACAGCCGGATAACCCTGTTTCTGATAGTTTTCAAAAAGATCTCTTCACAATAGTACTAGTGCTACTGGATTAGTCCGGCGGGCTGGCGCTGTACTCGGTATCTCAGTTTGGTTCTTCTGTTAAGGGCTGCTATGTGAGCGCGATCTACTGTTGGAGGGGACGTTCTCGGTCGCAGGCGTTGACATTTGCTAAACTACTAGAGTGAACGTGAATACCACCCTTCAGAACGATGCGTTAGGTCAGGTAGCCACGTGTTCGAGTGTGGTCGTCAGGGTCTCCGCAGTTTCCGCTGCCCTACGTCCGGAGTACGATACCAGGTATCCGCCTAGCCGCATGCGCGCCAAAAATGCTCCACATCTTGAACCTGGCAGAGCGCGAGACAGTTACGCAAGGAGTTTCGCCGTAATTGGACTTGCGTTGCGTCAGCTGTCATTTTAGCAATGCATTTTCATGAAAATGTTTATAGTAAGGAATAGATCGTAAGGAATTCAATTCGTTTATTATAAACAGAGATTTCTATAAACCTTATACGATATACATCTACTATATAAATGTATATATATATATATATATATATATATATATATTTCTATAAACATTATACGATACACATCTACTATATAAATGTATATATATATATATATATATATATATACACACAAGCAGTATGCTATTCACGTAAACTTGAAAGTCGCAGCTGCGCTGACCTGAGTGAACGGCGGTGTATATATTCGCTACAGCATTCTGACGCTAACAGTATCGAAGAACATGCTGCTCTTCTGTTGTAACAGTTGTACCCTGCGGCATTTGTTGCAGTGCTGCCAGTTTAATTACACGATCAATTAACCGGTGTGTAACCTCCCAAAACTGAAGAACGAGAAGACAAGTAATTAAGCAGCGCTCATTTATTGGCCAATAACGCCCCCAAGGCCGTCCCAAAGCACCACCCGCCGTTTGGTCAGTTGCAGCGACCCACCGGTGTTTGCCCGGGAAGGTACGGATCCGACCGGTCAAGGCTTGCTTCTCAGAGCAAACAAAAACTATACATAGGTAATCCCACAGGCTTTAAGGCATACGTTAAGCGGATTACTCGATACTTCTCGATGATGAGCAGAAGTTATGTTAGTTACCGTCGAATTGAGTGAACGCATCGGGCAGGTGAGTCCGTGCGAGATGTACTAGCTCGTGTGATATGAACTTTGTATAGACTGCGATCAGTAACGATAGTTGACTGCGATCAGCTGTAAACATACAGAAACTTTGTTTGCCCTGGTCAACCCCCCCCCCCCCTAAAAAATATCTGGCGATGCTCTGATGGAACCCCATAATGCGGGGGCTCAATAGCTTTGTTCGGACGGAAAGATCGTCTTTTCCTCCGGCTCTCATCTTTGATTGGGATCATCTCTCTCTTTGATCCGCTCACTCACGCTCCCTACCTGTCTGAGCATGGGTGAGCGAAGGGTCAGCCAGCGCACTCGATACGTATGTCTACTGGCTTGATGTCAAATGGTCTTTGGCCAATCACAGTTACACTTCGATTTATCCAACACGTGGATAATAATTTTGTGTATGGGCGTGTATCACATATACAGGCTGCCTATCACTTGTCAAGTCTCCGTCAACTAAATGACCATAAAGGTACTAAGGCAACAGTTCTGTTGTTGATATTGTTGTTGTTGCTGCTGCTGCCGCCGCCGTTGTTGTTGCTGTTGTTGTTGTTGCTGCTGCCGTTGTTGTTATTGTTATCGTCCTTCTCTTCCTCCTGATCGCCATTCGCCGGCCGGTCAAATTTTGTCGTAGGCGTCTGCGATTAGGTCGAAACGTTATCTACTTCACCATGATGTGGTCAGTTGCCAGCCGGATTTCCGTAGCTCTCTTGGCTTATCACTCCAACAATGAGATCATCATATAACGAAGACGTTTTATGGGCTTGATCGTTTATGCTTTAATACGCAGGCTGGTCGATGTGGCCGTCTTGTTTGGGTGGCAAAGAGAGCAAAGTTCTAATCGTTTTGAGCTCGCCACTATGTCTGTGGCAGGCCTTACATAAGCGTTTCGGCTTTTCAAAAATTCAACATTTCGTGATTCAAACTGCAATCTTTACTCGTCTAATGCAAAGTCCTTAACGGGATTTACTCGATCGCAGCGCTAATGGATTCTCGTTTTTGAGTTACTTGATATTCCTGTTAGGATATATTATTACAATTATTATGCGCTTATATGTATAGCGTCAACTGAGGTACTTTGTTTTTCAACTTATTTAAAGACCCGTGGGGTGCAGTTAGAGATAAAAGCATAGCTTCACATATATTGATTCCAGAACATATTTTTTGACGGCGGCCTTTAAAGAGTATGTTTTTTAGTTAGAAACTTCTAATTTATTTAATAGCAACACCAGAGAACCTTCCATGTACGCGTTTATCATGCCCTGTCTGAAAAGGCTAAAGCCAGTTGTCCTCAAAATCATCATCATCTGAAGACTGCAGAAAACTGCAGGATACGCTTAGTGAGTTTCACGAGCGGTCTTTCGGAACTCTCGATGGCAATGTGTGTTGTTCTTTACTTTAATCACGGAAACACACAATAGAATCACGTCATCGAAGGTCAATTTTTGCTCCAAATAAAAAAATCAATGATCAAAAATCTTGGTATAGCAAGAAGGACAGGGACTCCAATGTGTGAGTGTTGACATTGTATTTTCTTGTGAGCAATACTTGCACTGTCATCAGGAGAGTATATAGAATAATATATATTACTTCTTATATTTGCTGTTTAATTTAAGCCAACTTTCTTACGCATACGGCTGATCGCCCTGACCTGCAACTTGCTGTGGTAGACAAGGGAGTCTCTATGTGGTGTTGTCGCCATTGGCGTTCATACGTTGCCTCCCAACTCTGAGCATAAACGCGGATCACCATACTCGATCTGTGATCGATGACTTATAATTCGATTCTATCACAGAAAATGGACACAGTTTAAACATTGTACTTACTTTAGTAGAAAGTGGCTGTGTGTTGTCTAGGAATGTTTAGTAAACGTAAGAGAGCGTTTGCGGGACACTGGATAAGTCTGCAAAGTGTAAAGATACTACAATAAGTTGTTATCCAATTGCATAAAGAAAGACGTATATATATATATATATCGTTTAGGTTTGTACTAAGTCATTGTATTTCCGCACACAATGATAAGTCAAACCAATGTTGTATACCAAACTTTCCGGCTTGTACGTTTGTTCTTATAGCAATACTCAGTGCTTAGGCTTCTCCATTTGCTAAGCAAATCGAGAGAGAGAGAGAGAAGAAAACCCTTTTCTAGGAAACTCAGGGGTGTGGCTTACTAATCCGATTTAGCTATATATATTTTTTTTTTATATGAAACCGTTTTCTGCAGACGGCAAATTTATTTAAGTTTAATAATTCTTCATTAAGCTTGAAATTTCCATTATTACATAAGTTCAAACACTTATAACTATTCAGGTAATTTTGCCGAAAAGGCTATCGCCCGTGTCTGAATATATATATATATATATATATATATATATATATGCGTTCTTGTTGCATATGAAGTTTCATTTGTAACGCTACATCAATAATAATAATTCTTATTATAATAACGCAATAGTATGCTTGTACCATTGTGTTCCCAGGGAGCACTTAAAACGTCCGTAGTGCGACAAAAGTACGGCTTCGTACAAAGAACAGAAGTGGTCTTATTAGCACTCTTAAATAAACAATACACAGGAGCATTTTAACGTTTATGCAAGCAAACATCTCTATACATTTTTTCCTGCGTTTAGGAAAGTATATGTGAGTATGATTTTTTAACGCCACATTACTAAACGCTTTGTTATGTTACGGCATTCAGCACAACCTTTTTTGGCCTTCTCATCGAGACAGCAAAAGAAAGTGGGAGATTCACAAAAACGCCACGGGGACGACCAAATTGCTGCGACAGTTGCAGCTTGCAGCTGTGTATGTAGCTGTTATGTCACACATGACACCTGCGGTAGATATCATAGCAATAGGCAGGTGTAGTATAACGTGGAGCAACAACTTACATCACATTTAGCATTGTCTGGAGCGATCCTAATGACAATGGAGCCAGTGACGACAGTGACCAACTTATAAGAACAGAAAACCATGCGTCGTGCCACAATCATGATTACATAAACAGTCGCAACGATAATGGGACTATTTAGCAATTGTATGTATTTACTAAATTAACAACAGCGCTGACAATAGTAGCAACAACCAACAACCACAATAGTCAAATCAAGGCAAGGCTACAAGCTGAACTAAAGCCACGACACAATAGTCAAGATCGACAGGCTACTAAATATACACCCCATAGTGGTTATCTGTGGCCACGCCCATATAGTGTGACGGCTAACTATGCATGGGCTTGGTTCAAGTCGAAGGAAACACACCTCTTTTCTTCGTTTTGTTTTCGGCTCGCTTCCCTTCGCTTCCCGGTTCGTTACTCGATAGTGTGTATCTCGGCTGGCTCTTTACCGAGGGGCCATGATAACTCTGTTCAGTCCTACAGGACCGATCAGGACATAGGCAGGCCAAATAGATTAAACGCCAATGAAGACGAGGACGGCACAAGACAAAGGTGGCATGTCAACGAACATCAATGATGTTCCGCACTGACCCCGCACCAACTTTTTCCCGCGTTCGCTCTGTGTCTGCGTTGCCCATAGCGTCGTGTGTGGTTCGGCCCGATCGGCAGACGGTTCAGTACGTCTGTCCCGCAAAGTCACATTTACCACTTGGCAGAGTCCGGCCTCGAGGCTCGCAATATGTCACATATATGTGACAACAGTCTTTTTGCCAAAGAAACTGTTTGCGCACTACCTCGATGAAAAATTGAAGTGCTTCTGTGCTCTCCGTGTCGGTAGATTCTTCGGATCTTCGGACCAGGCCATTGGCGATGTTTTCTGCCTTGGCGCACTTCGTCTCTCCATCGATGTGCTCATTGCTGGTGATGGTCTTGTCGATGGTCACGCCCAATTAATGGCCACTCCAACCAGTGCCAATTAGACCTCACCGTGTCTTTTCCGCTCTGTAAGGAGCACAGCTTCACCTTTTTGGGGTGTCAGCTGTAACCCGTGCCCTACTATCCAGTCGTGCTCTATTTTAATAGCATGCTGGGTCCGCCCTTTGTTTTTCCTCTTAGCTTTTTTAGCTATTTCCGTCGAGCGCTTCGCAAGCCGAATTCTCTGTTCTGGAGGGTCTCCTTTAACTTCAAGTCTGGCATTTCTGCCTGTTGATGAGCGTCTCTGGTGCCTTCTCTATGGTGTTTAGGAGGCATATCGGGTAATATCCGCCTGGTTCTATAACCTGTCTTCCTAGTTTTCTTATTAGGGTCAGTGTAGCATTCCCTTATGCCGCTGCATAGGCTCCTTCTTCTAGAATCTTGCTCGCCATATATTTTAAAACTTCCGGCTGTTCTTGAAGCAGGAACTTCACAGTTTCCGCCGGTATTCTGTCCGGGCCGGGTGCCCTTTATAGGCGATCGCTACTCGAAAGCGATTATTTTCCAGTCGACCATTGGTAGTACTTCATCTACGAGCACCTTTATTTCTGGTCAAACGGAATCAGCACGACGCGGAAAGAGTCGTCGACCTGCGCTCTCGACGAGGTAGTCGGAAAAAGTTGGCCGTGGCTCTTTTGATCTCATCCTATAGGATTCCCCTCCTCAGGTCTCCTCTACTTTCCTGTCTATTTCTGGTTCGCATATACGTCCACCGCGCAGCGTTGCTCGCCCCTCTGAAATCCGCAGTTTCGACTGTCCATCAGTGTTAAAGCGGTGGTTATCAACCGACCCCGACATGTCTACGGTTGGACGACGCCGAATCGCCCGAATCTTACATTTTAGGAGCATTATTTACTTACTACACATAATTTCTCGCGGAGCCTATCGGAATAAGATGACGTGGATCATTGAAGCGATTCAGGCGTAATGAGCTAACCATTCTAACAGCTTTCGATCTCTGGCGTTCGAACGTCGGCTTCCCCATTTCACTGCAGCCGTACTAAAGTCTTCTAAATTTTTTTCATCAAGGCTTTATTTTTTGCTGCACATCGCCTGATCTCCTCCGCGAGGTTGTTCAGATAATCGGCGAAGTCCTCCCGTTGGCGATATGTAGCAGCTAAACACTATCGGTACTCGATCGAGTTCCGCCCATGTGAGCCCTTTCCGAATTGTTGCGCCTTAACGGGAACTGTGGGTTGGACCCACAGCATCGCGTCCTCATTTTTATCCAATTCGTGACACTAGTGTTTTTGCCCGACATAGGAGCATAAAATGTGCTGTTGCGAGACAACCAGTCCCCCTAGACAGAAACTAAACGCACTGTCGTGTTCCTAAGAAAATTCTGCTTCTTCCGACATATACGGCCGGAAGATGCGACACGGTCGTTTAAAAGAGAATTCGTAAAAAATGAAGATCTTTATTAGCTTTTACGCCAAATACTTCAGAATCATAACCCTACGACCACCCACGTGTTCAAAGCTAATATATGACCAAAATTATCATTTTGGTACCAAACTTATGGCAATGCGAGCTGTGGTTGCAGAGTAATTACGATTTTTTTGGAGGGCATGTCCAGATTAAGTGCATGTAAAATGACTGTGGCGACGTTCACTACCGCCGACGTGTCGCGCGACAGCCGCAGCGCGTCATTTTTCATGCACTTAATCTGGACATGCCCTCCGAAAAATCGTAATTACTCCGCAACCACAGCTCGCATTGCCATAAGTTTGGTACCAAAATTATTGTCATGAAATGCGCATTTGCTGAATATATTAGCTTTGAACACGTGGGTGGTCGTAGGGTTATGATTCGGAAGTATTTGGCGTAAAAGCTAATAAAGAACTTCATTTTTGACGAATTCTCTTTTAAACGACCGTGTCGCATCTTCTGACCGGCCTTATATGCCCTTCGGAAAAGGCAGAATTTTCTCAGAAACACGACAGTGTTTCTGTCTGTCTAGTTAGTTTCTATCTAGGTGGACTGGTTGTCTCGCAACATCACATTTTATGCTCCTACGTCGGGCAAAAACACTAGTGTCACAAATTGTAGTAATTTCGCTCTCACCCCGAAACAAGACTTCTCAGAGATCATGTTCCATTGGAAAAAAATATTTGCTTTAACGAGCTCTACAAGTTGTATATTCTATTATAAAAAAATTCTGTAACACCCTGTATATATTTATACATATATATATATATATATATATATATATATATATATATACATACCATATATATACCACGTGTGATGCCATCTCATATCTACATGACTATATATACATAGCTTGCAGAAGAGACCTTATTGCCACTTTGAGACTATTTTCCTACGTCCATAGAATGAACGCTAGCGTTCTCGTAGCGACATTTCTGTCTGTAAGACGTATTACTTTCTTCTAAACTATTGAGCGTGAGCAAGCTAGTGCCTTTATACAACATTTGAGTTTACGACTCCTGGCTATACGTAGAAGCAGCAGACAGGCTGAGAGAGCTGAATCGAGGGAAATAACAGGGCCCCACGGCTCTCCCACGGCTTCAAAAAATGCCAAATATTACCGAGCCTGGGAGGAGGTGGGACAGAATCCGGTTTTAGCGGCTTTGTGTCTACTTTGGGTAAAAACATTTATTTCTACTGTTCCAAAGGTCCTAATGAGTATACTGTTTAATTAAAGTATCTCTAAATCAACCGGATCTTTAAGGCTGTTCTTCGAGTATAAGCCATGTACTTTTTTTATCCTATGATCTCGCCGCATCAAAACAACTCGTACACAGGGGTGCCCACCCTGAAGGAGGCCATCTGGGAAACATTGAAACCCAGCACGGTGTCATAAAGGGCTTGCTTTACAAGACCTGCCAAAGTGGTTTTGCATTATTAATTATATTGTGAAGTTCAAACGTATACCATTGTTCCTCAAATGACGCCAACTTCAGAAGCGCCGCTTTCCCATACACATTAAACGAGATGCAGTTGTATCAGATACTCTCCTTCACGCTGGTGTTCCTCTCCATCTGTGTTTAGCCTTGTTGTCGTTTCGCTGCGTATAGATTCTTAACCATTTTTATTGCGTGTTCCTCCGGCTTGGTGTCCTACGCCACTGTCCTCCCTCAGCGATAACGCTACGACGGCTATAACTGCATGTATGCGAGAGAGCTACAGTGCAGAGCAGGAGAGCATCTCATTCTATGCATTTACTGTGCAACCATAGAGGAATGATCCCACGTGGTTTTCACGCTGTATGTACATTAAAGCATTGTGTATATATATATATATATATATATATATATATATATATATATATGTAAAAAACATAGATAGTACATACAAACAAACTATAAAGAGACATGACGACGTCTGTGATCACGTGGCGCGTCTTCTCCGCGAGAGGGGTCATGAGGTGCTTCGTGAGCGAGTATTCCGTTGACCGGGCGCACCGGGTCTAAAGCCCGACCTCGTAATAACGGCCCGAACCGGGACCTGGTAAAAGCGCGGCAGGACAAGATCACCAAATATGACGTCGAGTTCCTAAGAGCGGCGCTCCCCGACCCGCAAAAACCTCGCAGATTCGGATCCATCACTATCTCTATGAGTGGTGTATGGGACTCCGAATCTGCGAGGACGCTCTTGGGGCTCGGCGTCACGAAGAGGAATCGTATGGATCTTACCGTTTTAACGTTGCAAGGAACCTTGAGGATATACCGCTCGCACCGGGCCCATAAGAGCGGGGGCTACCATCAAGCAAGGACACGGACAGCTAATTCTTAACCTCACGTGACATTTTTTTACCACTATTTTTATTAAGGCGAGCACTGCCGAGTGTGCAAACGTATTCTAAATGAATAATAAATCATCGCAATATTTTCTCTATATATTATCTATGTGTTAGTGTTCAGCCATAACATTAGCAACGTCGTAAACTGCAGATACAATCGTGCACGCCAGTGCGTGGGCAAAAACACCCTAGGCAGCGACTACATACAGCGGAACGCCAGTAGAACAAATCAATCAGTGTTCTCCAAGTGGAATTATTGGCATGAGTTCGTATATATATATATATGTATAATGCACACATCGCGCTGACCTCTTGCCTGGACGGTGATATCTGGGTAAAGGCGGGAACACTTAATGTATTGTCAAAGCCTTGCTGTCCGAGTTTCGATGTCCCTTCGATGTCCCCCTTATCCTTCTCCTCGGTTACTACCGCGTCGGCGGCGGTGTCGTGGCGACACGGCAACAACAATGACCACCGACGTGTTGTTGTGTTTATATAAATGTGGACGCCGTGCAGTTTCAGCCGGTCATAGCGATTCATTAGTGCCGCTAGTCAACAACGAGGTTTGTTATTCACCATTATTGATACGTTGTTATTGTGTTGTCATGTCGGCTGTCGGCGTATAGCCTGTATAGCAGTAGGCACGCGAGCAAATTCCAAACCATCGAGGCTTCGTCGCCGCAGACTTCAACGGACCTTCCTTCGCTGAACGCGAAAGCGAAGACCTATATCGCGCATGAAGGGAAGGGATAGATAGGCCCGACGTCCTATTGGGCCGAAGCAAGTGGGACGCAGTTGCCGCCCGAGATTATTTACATTGTGGCCGCATTTCTCGCGCTTCTCCTAAGCCGAATCGGTGGACTTCGGTAGGTGAACATTTCGACCAGGTAGTCAGGCCAACACCATCACGCTTTGACGGCCGGATCATTAGATATATTAAATACTCTCCTTGAGACGCCACAAGTATATATGCACGCATATGTACGTGACCGCTTCAAGTGAATTTTAGTCTGGCTTTGTAATAAACCCACGTGTGTTCACGATTGTACAATTGCAGGCGTATCCTCGTTTGTGGATCTCTGTATGTGTATGCATATTATGTCGGTATATATATATATATATATATACATATATAGTCTACAAAAACAGGACAACCCAGAAAGAAATAGGGTTTACTTGAGGGGAAACTTTGCCTAACAGAAATTGTACGAGAATTATCAAGAATGTCTGGCCGGCGTATCGGTATTCCGCTGACGACATAAGTTGTTGTTGTTATTGCGACTAATTGTAGCTCAACTGATCCTAGTTTGGCAAAATGTGACGAGGGAGCAGCAACTTTTTCTTATCAACAATTATATATATATATATATATATATATATATGTGGGTCATTTAGTCATTACGTACTTACTGTTCCGTATCCTACCGAATAGACAGGGATTTTTTTTTTTTGTAACAATTGCTGCCTGCTTCTATAGTAGGGTAAATTGCAATTCAAGCTGGCGCCTGCCACTTTCGTGACTATATCCCATAAGATGAAGAAACCTTGGTTATTACATAAGAAGGGATGTATGTAAACTTGCTTCATAAGGTTACGTTTGGGAGGGGTTGGTGACAAGCACGTTGAGAGCTCACACTCCACAACGAAAAAATCTGCCATAAATTAGGTTCGTATCATATGCCTAACCTGGCAGTCTACTATGCAAACAGACCACTGATGAGCGCGGACAAGCTACAGTGTTTGTATATAAAAGCATTTGAGATCTCAAACTAGTTGACTTTATGTCAAGGAAATGTTTTAGTTTTTTAGTCGTTTAATAGGTCCGCTTGCCTAAACTGGCATAGAGAAGTCAAATAGAATTGTGCCATTAGGAAGCCTTGATGTCTTAGTCGTAGTACGTAAGCAATTGTTTAAAAAAATTCGAATTTGTACTCCCTACACCAGTTTCTTAAACTTCCTCTGCCGGGACTCCCAGACTGGGAGATACATTCAAGTATCTAAAAATGCACGCTACTTTTACAATCAAAGCAAATAGCTATTGTTTAAGGATTGTCTGTAAAAATCGTCGTGGCTGTTTCTATAAGCGTACACATTAGCATACGTTGTTGCTGTTGCTGTATATCCAAGTGAACACACCACTTGTAGTCGTGTTAATATGTGTGTGATGTTGTTTCGTTTCTCAAACGCTGTGCAGTAAATAAATCATGTACATATATCTCTAGGTAAAGTACTTCTGGCTCAGACGTCAACGTACTAGTAAGGTTTACCGATAAACCGCCGAAGGGACCAACCTGTGTGCGCCCATTTATGTGCGCTCTCTGCTCGTGACTAAACCTCATACAAGAATAGTGTGAACGTAGCCGCTAGATGCGCCACGTTTCGAGCGTCGAATCTTTTTTTTTTTTGAGATTTTTCGTAAGGCAACTGCTTGTGTACGGTTTTTTCATGACATGGCTAATTTTAATCCACTCCAGCATTTACCTTATCAGAATTGGAAACTATGCAAACCAATTTAAGAGTGGCCGGTCTGGGTCTCAAACCCAGTCCTCCTGAATGCAAGGCAAAGGCTTTGCCACTAAGCCATCTTGCTCGGAATCAATAATCTTATTTTATTTGTTTCCCTTGTGTTTGTTTTTCTCGTATTTGAAGTTGTGTGGAAGAACGAGTAGTTTTATGCGAGTAGTCACCAAATAAGATATCAGTTAGTTATTTTGGATTATGATTGTAGACCTGTGTGTCCAAAAGCAATTAATAATACTAATAACAGGTGAAAGTACTTTACGCAATGTTTCTAATAGATCTGAGCCGACGACCGCATTGAAGCGATCTAAGGTTAATCGGAGGAGTAATATGGAGGCGTGGGGTTGTTACTTCTTCGAGCAGTTATTGCTCAGCTGGCCCCAATCCAGCACATCATACAAATCCGATAAACCTCAAAAGGATCATTACCTATTTACTGGTTAACTTACGTACTACGTGGGACGTTTAACTAGCTACTCCCTGTTTTGGGGGTTCTACGATGATCTGAGTTCATTTAAGAATGAACCGGCTACTTTGGACCGATGCATCTCGGCCAAGCTCTAATCAAAATCAGAAACGCAACTAATACACTTCGCTTATACTTGCACGCGTGGCCATGAGCAGTTTCCTGCCTCCACCAGTCGTAAGCTTAAGCTTCCAGGAAAGTATCGGTCCTCTTGCACACACACACATATATATATATATATATATATATATATGTGGATTTTGGAGACCCGCTAAGAGTTATATGCCCTGCCACGGTCATAAACCACTATAACAAGATTTTATAGTATATGTACTATTTTATGATATGACGGTTTACGCTTCTATCTTTATTGTTGGCTGTCGGGTAATGCCGCATGTATACGTCTCGTATCGGAAAATTCATTCGGAATGAGAACATGAGAGAATTAAGTGCCCTCGCGCTCGGTCTGATGGATTAATTTCTGCCAGATTTAATTATTTGCCCACGAACCGCTTAATTATTGCAGCAAATGTTTCCCAGCACGAAACAACCGTTCAATGCTATTCAATGTGAAACTGCTTAGAGTTCGGTGCACGTTGGTGGTCAGCACGATAAACAGAGCCGCTGTGGTTGCGAGCAAATCTATTAGCCGACAAATTCTGACGACATCCTTGAGCAAGCACAAATTATTTGCTAATCGAGATGTGCGTGTGCGCAAAAGGACACTAAAACTCATGATGCGTATATATATATATATATATATATATATATATATATATGAGATACCTATAGTTGCGATGGTGGCTGTCCGAATACTTATAGTCTCGAAATGGAGATCAATTCCGATTAGAGAGCACAGATTCAATCAATAGCAAAAAAATGAGCTCGCACGCATCTTTATCATATCTCAAACGTAGGTCTCTTTTGGCATTGAAAAATAGCGTGCATATATATATATATATATATATATATATATATATATATATATATATATATATATATATATATATATATATAAATATATATATATATATATATATATATATATATATATATATGCGTGCTCGTATATACATCTGTAAAGAAGGCAGAGTTGATGCAGTATCCAAGTTATGAGAAGGTGTGGCGCAAACGAAAATCTTTGAGAGTCCCGTTTGCTGACCTAGCAACTCTAAGGGCCAATATTAAAATGTTCAAAGTTTGTTTTTCGAGACATACAAACGGTTGCTAGCGTGGACTGTTTTGCCTACTATAGGATATCGTATTCAACGAACTCGAGCGTTTTTGTTACTGAGCACTAGGCGTGCGTATATATATATTCGAGAAACGTAGATATGTGTAAATGTGTGTCTGTGTGTGGAGAATCGTGCCAGGTACAAGCAAGACGTTACGCGATAGAAACTTTCTATCGAAAAATCGAACTCTGCTCAACGAAAAAGTTCGGATTTCAGATTGAATTGGACGAAAGCAAGTGTTCTCTTCTGGTACTACTGGCATCGGCACGACTTTGGCGATTCCTAACGTTGCCGCAATTACAACGACAACAATCACAGCTAGTGCATTACTATCAGCATGATTAGCATCATAATACTCAGAGTGCTTCGATTCAGTTAAGAGAGAAGTTCTCATTTTCATCAAAACGCTGATTCGTAGACTCCGATAGCGCCTTAGCGTTAACACACATATCGCTCTGGACAAATGCTGCTGCAAAAATCCGCTCCAATGATCCTATATATATATATATATATATATATATATATAAATATATATACTCCTCCACGGCCGATTCCGTTTTCGTTTTTTTTGGTCTTTCTGCGGGTTCTAGTATATCGGCGTCAGACTCTGTCGTGAATTCTGTCCGTGCAGTAACCATTTCGGGGGGCCACGAGTACGCTGTGTAGTTGTTTTCCGCTGCAGGTGTACCGAAACTGGCGCTGTCTTCTCGCATGCGTTTTGGAAGGATATAGACTAAGCTTTTTCTCATTTAAAGTGACCGACCTGATCTCGGCCTGTGGCCCCCAGTGCAAGCACCGTATATATATATATATATATATATATATATATATATATATATATATATATATATATATATATATATATAAATGGTCAGCTCTGCCCGTCTGTCACTTGACATCGCACTACCGACATACGTCATTAAAGCACACTATTGTGCATGGAGGCTTGACTGCTGTCTCTCATGGTTCATAGGGCCGAGTTCTTTATCTATAGCGTTGTTCAAGGGTTTTGGCGACTACATGGAAAGTCCTCTATATTTAAAGATACAAAATGGAAACAACTGACCAGGCAGCTCCATGGAGTGCCCCAGAGAGGCTAAACCCAAGCTTAGCGCACACAATATATCATAAATAAGGATGAAGCTAAATATGATCATATTGACATTCGTTATAATTGATATGAAACCGCAGCCACTGCTTCTCTGCAATACGTCCTCAAGTGTATTATAATATATAAAAAGACCGCATTTACGTGCAGATAGTTAGTATTTCAGTGAATATGTGTCTACTTGTCTGTCGGTTTTGATTTCCACGAGATACTAGCACGGGTGTAGCAGGCCACACGCATTCAACGCTTGGCGCGGAATAGAACAAAGCTTAAGACGGGAGGAGGTGTGTTTTGTAGGTGGGGTTCCGGCGAACCAACGTCCATCCAGTGGGATTATTCGTAGCAACAGTGCGTAACTGCATCCACCCTAGAATACTATTCGGGCTCACTCCCAGACAAGATTTAACGTCCACGGGACTGTTATTCGCATTGCCTCATAGACGGCAACGGTGGGCCTCGAACCCACGTACCTACGTGTCTCCTCCGATCGCGAGGCACAGGCGAATGCACCACGCCACCGGGCTCGACAACGGCATCCACCCTCCCCCACAACAAAAAACGACCCACCAATAATCACAAAGAAATGTCCTTCACCAAAAATAAAGGAAGAGAGAAAAGCGACCAGGAGATAGAGAGAACGCGTGCACGTCGGCGAATCGGCAGTGCTTAGGAAGCGAAATCGCCGCGGATGCAGTTAGATAGATGTGGTAGCCGTCGAGCCCGGTGGCGTGGTGGAGGCTTAAGTCTGCGCCTCGCAACCGGAGCAGACGATTCATAGGTGCGCGGGTTCGAGCCCCACCGTTGCACGGATTTGTATTTATGGGGGTCATCCGTCTATGAAGCAATGTGAAAAACAGTTCCGTGGACGTAAAATCTTGGCGGCTGAGGGTCAGCCCGAAAACTTTACTAGATATGGTAGCCATAGATGTGGTAGCCATAAATGTAGCCATAGATGTGGTAGTTAATAATAATAGAAGTTGTTGTAAACGTTGTTGAGTTTCTAGTAGCCTTTCCTTCCGAAATAACAACAGACAACTGCCACCAGAACTATTGAGCGGCCGGCCGGAGTGCACGAGAAGCACACAGAAAGAAACATTAGATTAGACTTCCAGAAGCAGGGTTGCAACACCTGCTTGGATCTCACACACACACACATGCCGTCGTCCGACGTATACTCGAGCTCGAGCTCTAGCAACAACCACAAAAAAAATATAAACACTAGTGAGCATTGTCACCTGCTGCTTGATTTTGTCTACTGAATTTGCATCCTTGTTTAAATAGTACTGTACGCTGTATCAGTGTGTTCTTTTAGTAACTTTTGTTTACATTTTTATTATTTGTACTAATAGTAGTAGTAGTAGTAGTAATGGTGGTGGTGGTCGCACGACCCAAACAACAGCTGTAATCGCGATCGCCAGGCTCATTCCGTGGCCTAGACTAATCGAAGAGCGAGTACAGCGACGGCGAGAACGCCAGAAGAAAGCGGTAGCTCGACAGCAAACGCTCGAGAACTGGCAACGGCAATGGAGCCAGCTGCCAACGGGGGCCCGATGAGCCTGGATTCGCCAGGTCATCCCTGAACTAATTAAATGGTTCAACAGAAAGCATGGCCACGTCGTCTATGACCTGACGCACGTACTAACGGTGCACGGAGGCTTCCAGAAGTACCTGCACAGGATAGGTAAAGTTGCGAGTCTACGTGTGTTTCATGTGGCACTGGCCAGGTTGACGATGTTACTCACACTGTCTTCCTCTGCCCAGCACCTGGAGCGGCACGTGCAGGCAGGAGGGCAGTGGCGGCCCCGGGTATGACGGTAACCGACCTGGTCGACGCCATGCTCGAAAACGAGGAGAAATGGAAACAGGGTATGGGCCTGGTGGAAGACGCAATGAGGCTGAAGAACGAACTGGAGCAAGCACGGGAGGCCGCAAGCCGACGGCAAGGGGCGTCGTCCACAGTGAGCAGCTAACGCCGACCGAGGAAAAGTACAAAGGAGTACAGGAAGAGGAATCTCCATTTTTCAGTGATGTAACACGAAAGTGTACCGCTGGAAATGAATATATCAATAAAACTATAATATAAGAAAAAACAAGTAGTGGTGGTGGTAGTAGTAGTAGAAGGGCAGTAATGTTGCTCTGGGATCGCTGTTAGCACAGTTCTCTATCAAATCATTTCATCATGGTAACATGGTAGCATCGCCAATCGACCCTTAATCGTGTGCATTTTTATTAATTTATGTTGATCTCTCCAGTCGACTCTTTTTTCCTCCAGTCGACACCTGCGTATGTCGTACAACCAATGCTTCAGGGCGATCACAGGACGCACACAGAGGCGGAACACGGAAGTGAAATTCAGAGTATGCATTTTTACATTCTCGTTCTTCTAGTGACGAGCTACTCAGGCCATCGTGTGCATATCTGCTCGTCGGGATTTAGCAGTCTACAGCTGTTCGCTGTATGGCGCGTGTGGCAATTGCGTCAATGTTCTACTTACATTCGCGTACTCTTGCCTGCGTCTTCTTGAGAGTCGAACATCCAAACAGACGGACATATGACAAGATCGCACCCCACGCTTACCACTTGTGCTGGATATGTGTGCGTGGGGGCTCGTAGCTGTGGTCATGAAGCGTCCGCTGTCCCTCACAACAGGTGCGCCAACTGCAACAGACTGGCGTACCCGGCGGGGGAATGGGGTGGAAACTGCTATACCGGATCTGCCGGAAACGGCGAAAAGCACGTGTGAAGTAGCAACACGCGACAAGTGCCATTAACGCAAGGCGTAGTGTTTCAGCCACATTTCTTCGGTGCCTCTTATTGCTAGTAGTAGTGCTGTTGCTGTGCAGGGGGTACAGACCAAAGTGCCCCTGATATTAAATCGATTGGGAAAAGAGGAAATAAGGAGACAACGAGAGTTGTGTTACTGCTGCTGCATCTGTTTCTGTCATATTTATATATATATATATATATATATATATATACGATTTCGAAGCCAAAGTGGGCGAACTTGTGTACAAGTGTGGCTAGCTGGAACATCTTAGGAAGAATTGCAAGGCTCACGCCTGTGTTGTTGCCTGTGTAGTGGCGACCATGAACCCACGTGGGGTTCTTACCCCATTCGATTCAACCTATAGATATGTTGAAGCGGGTCTCTCGGAACGCTATTAAAAAACAGCCTTCTGACGTTCCAACCGTGCCACTTTGCGCCCCCGTCGAATACCTCCGACCGTCTGATAACTTTTTGAAGCAAAGTTGGTCGTCTGTTCTAGATAAAAATGCTAATAAGGTAAATAACGCCTCGTATCACAAGTAGAACCGGTGCAAACAGCGTGTGTATGAAAAAAGTTGCTTTCTTTTCTGCTCTCTAGAGATACCGGAAGAGAGATGGGTGGTGAGTCTAGTAAAGTCGCTCAGAGTACTCCCCTTCGAAAACCTTGCGGCACTCTATTGAAGTCTCATTGTGCGATACATTTAACACCCTCTCGCGTAACCAAGGTTGAGAAACGAGCAAACACGACAAGCCTCCTGGAAGTTCATCACCGGTCGTTTGCCCAACAGCAAACGACGCCCCAGTATTAAGACAAGAGCAACGTACTTACGACAAGAGGTCGTTACTTAGATTATTTTCATGGAATGAGAAATGAACGTCTCATAAGCGATTCTCCCTGCATTCTGCTTCACTACTCCGACCTAGCCCATTAGTTAGAACATGTATTGGAAGTAACTGGAATGCCGTCTGGGCAACAACAAAGCTTCAGAAGGGCCGATCAGTAATTACCACATGCGTTGTAATTCGAAATTCAATCCAACGCACTTCGAGCCAGAGAGGCTTATATTTCTTCCGTGTTGGTAGACTTCAAAGCGGCCTTCTGTGAGGCCATATGAACGATAATTCTTGATAATCTAGCGGAATTTTATTGAATACGATGAGACTTATAAGAGGCATTCGGGAAGGACAAGTCGTCACAGATGATGGAGCAGTTGAACGGTCAATCATGCAGACCAGTGGTATTGTCCAGGGCAGGTAATTTTAGCCCCCTGATATTTTCGGTGCTAGTAGGTAATTTCCAGGGAGAAAATCAAGGTCGGCATTTGCAAGTAGAAGCCATTGTGTATGTTGATGACTTGGTGCTATACTCCCGCACCCGGTTTAACTTCCAGCAGACTTGCGGCCTTGTAGCACTATATTGACTCAATCAAGTTAAACATTAATATAAGTAACACAAAGTTAATAATGTTTTGATGTGAACGAAACTTGTCTGGAAGCGACAAGCTTCGTATTGGTTTATTAACTATAGATATTGGTGTTCACTTTTCTACCTGGAGATCGTGTTCTTGTCTCGAGATACAAAACTTCTCCAGACGCATTGAGGAAATAATTCGGAAAAAAACTACAACCCTTATCGTATCGAAAACTCTCATTAGCTACAAATGGCAATTGGCGTTTTGTACTTGAGGATCCCGCTCACGGCTTCCTACGGTATCCAGATGATATAGTCTTACCTATCGAAGTCCCAGTGTAGCCTAGAAGTCCACCGTGCTAACCTCAACAGGTTTGTGCCATCTCCGCTATTTGTTGAAGACTCACAGAAGAAGCACGCGTTAACAAGAACGGTAGCTCTCCCCGAGCACTGCCTCTAAATGGGAGAATAAGATGGCAGACAATGACCCACTATACTAAGAAACTCAGACAATGACGTCTAGTTCGTGGAAGCGCCGCATTTATGAGAATAGACACTTTATGGCACAATTTGCTGAACATGATTTTTCACATGAATACTTGTGTCGGGGAGAAGTTCCATGAAATCTTTTCTGTCGGAATGCTTGTGCAAACTCTGCGGGCGACAGTGTGATTTATATCACCTCCAACAATGTGATAGTGCAGTTCCGTTTACTCGAATAATAGGAATAGACACATATTATATGTAAACGTGTGTTCTCCTTTATCATGCACAATATGTAAAGCAATCATAGGTTAATAAAGCCAAGTATATATATATATATATATATATAACCGTTAATTTAACTGCTAAACAGTTGCATAGAGTAAGCATGTTCTGCAACCTCATTTGGAGTCCCAAGACATAATCGCGTGTTAGATAATGCACCAAGTGCATTTGAAATAGGCCCTAAACGAGACTCAGAGATCTCTTTGGTTATCACACGTCATAGTTCCCAAAAGCAGGCATATTTCCTGTTTGGTCGTCTGGTTCTATTCGCCGGATTATTGCTTCAAATTCAATGAAGCTTGAGAATTTCTTCTCAATCCTGACCTTAACTCGCCTGCCGGGGCTGACTTGGTAAGCATTTTAATAGACGTTATGCGTCCTCTCCGCCTCACTTTACTACACCTTTCCCTCCTTTGATATTTGGAGTGTTGCTAGCGTGAATTGGCGGTACCTCTGACAAGTGTTGTTTTTTTCGAAACTAGTTATGCTAACCAATATGCTATTATGGCTGTCGTTAACCATGGTGGCGTCTCAGACCGATGCCTCATCCTGGTGATAAGGAATAAGAGTCACGTCGGGTAGTCGCCGTTGGTGTAATTCTTGAAGCTGTTTCGAATAGCGCCTGTGCAAAAATCTTAAACATGACTCACGGTCACATGCGGAAACAATCTTCGACGCATTCAACGTTCACAATAGTCTATGTAGTCTTGGTGCCTTCTATCTATCCATGACATGATGGCAAAAAATGGAACGTGACAATTTGAAAGCTGAGTCAAACACCGACGGATGTGTGCGCTCTAATTTTCAAGTCAAATTAAGTAAGCGACTGTTCCGAACCTGCCTTTATCTGAGCCACAAGTCCCGGTCGAATCAATGTTTTGTCTCGTCAGTATTCCTAGCGTGTGTATGTGGTTACTTATCCAGGGTAAGGAGGTTCATCTTTTCCTTGAATCTCCGATATCAATGCAACGACGGCCCGTGCATCGTGGACTAAGTAAAAAGTCTCTGCATTTACCTGGCAAATTAAGTAGGAGAGTGAAGGGCAATGTTTGTGATCGCATGTAGTATGCGGTTCCTGTTAATCGAGTTATACTCGTATGTCGTGCGGAAGTCTAGTTTTAGCACGGCTTAACGGCACAGGCTCATGGCGACGGATATACGCGCTGCGCGGACGTCTCCCGCTAATTTAGTGCGGCTTCAAGGCCTCATCTGCTGCATTCCTTAGATGATGTAGCGCTTCACTGTAGTGCCAATTCACGAGGAATGGTGAGATAGCATAAACCGTGAAGGAAAGCATAACACGTCTGGTTTCCTCTGTATATATATATATATATATATATACATAAATAAAGTGCCTAAAATATGTATTAACGTTTTTGTTGTAATGTAAAGGCATATTAAATGTTACTTCTATTCACTGTCATGCGTTAGTCTGAAATTGCAATTGACAACGAGTATCAGGTGAGCCTCAAAACGCAACGAAATGAAACTATTGAAATCAGCCAATAGTGGATAGTGTTTTCTTGTGAGTGTTTGTAGAGCCGTTTGTATTATTGTGCGATGTGTAGCCAGCAAACATGAAGGCAAAGCAGAGGGCACAAATATTTTTTTCCGAAACCACTATATTATATTATTAATTCAAACCACCCGGAAAGCACGCTTCAGTAGCGCGCCGTCATTGTGTGGTGGCTGACAGAAATTGCGCCAACAGCAATGGAACACAAGTAAACAGAGCAAACCCGAAGCAATCCCGTAGTGGACTACTATAGTGACATTGTGAGAGTGGCCAGGAACAAATGTACACTGTATACCGAATTGGACACTGAAATGTATTTTTACGACAACGATGCCTTTATGAATGACGACGTATTCAACTCGAAGGCGATCTTGTGGCGATCATGCAGCACGACCCAGCAGTCCCGCAGTCCCGACGTCCCGACGCAGTCTCGACGCCAAGAGTACCTGTATGTGTACCGAGAGGGGAAACGAGTCCTGACGCGGACACGTTAGCCGATCAGCGAGCGACGCCTTCTCTAGTCTCCATGCTTCGTGCATATGCACGACGCCGCGCATCGTTGTCAGTCTTGACTGTATGCGGCCCCTTGCGCACACAGTGCACGTGTGAAAAATCCTGACGTACATCTTACATATATATATATATGTGTGTGTATATATATAAATATATATATATATATATGTATATATATATATATATATATATATATATATATATATACACGTGTATTTTTAATGGTATGTTGGTGTCTGTGCGTGTGTGAATGTTTGTTTCGTCCGACCGGCGTGTGGTCGGTCGGTGGGTCGCTCGCTCGCTTAACTCGATAAAAAGTTTTCGGCCTGTTCGGTACGCGCCAATAGGTAGCAAGCAAGCCAGTCTTAGTAGCATACAACCACAGCAGCAGCGGCGGCAGCCAAGGCGACGACGACGACAGCGCTGTAGCAGAAGACACTGCTGGGCGCTGAGAAAGGCAACGCAGCCGGCCGATTCTGAAAGAGCCTGTTTGCGTGCCTGCGTGCCGGCCGGCCTCCCTAGCAGACTGACTGATCCGTGCCGGTAGGCCGCCGCAGGCCCATACGCGACGGGGCTGGTTGACGACTGCACGTCGCAGTCACTAGGTGGGTGTGGAAGTGGCGCCGCCAGCTGCGGTAGTGGAAGTAGTAGCGTCTCGAGGGAACGGATCGGCATCACCCGGTCATGTCGGTCGCATCCGGCGACCTTTGCGCAGAAAACAACACGGTCAGCAACAGCAACAATGATAACACTAACAGCAGCAACAACAACAGCAACAACAGCTCAGTTGTGGCAGAAACCGCAACCACACTAACAGCAATAACAACATCAGCAACAAAAGCAACTGTAACAACAACAACAACAACAACAACAACAACAACAACAACAGCAACAACAGCTCAGTTGTGGCAGAAACCGCAACCACACTAACAGCAATAACAACATCAGCAACAAAAGCAACTGTAACAACAACAGCTTAGTTGTGGCAGAAATCGCACGGCAGTAACAAGGCTTTGCGTCAACCAATGCTCGAGTCTCATTAATTACCACAGGCATACAAATCGACATGCATATGCTTGTGTCGATCTGTAAATGGTGTGACTTTATGGTAATCAATTGTTGTCGTTCAGAGGTAAATCTAAAGGATCACAGTCGCAGAGGCACGTACGCACCTCTACGACAACATTTTTCGATTTATGTCTTCTTCTGCTTCGCTCTAACGCCGTGTGCTGTTTTGTCTGTTACCAGCAGCAAAAACAACAATGAAAGTAACTCTGACAAAATTAAACAATGGAGATGAAGCCTACGGTCGATCTCGTCGAATATACCGATCTCCGCACACACAGTTTTTATTATATTTCCGTACAGTCACGCACATTTATTCATTCATATTCTTCTTGGTACTTACTAGGCGACTAACCGCAGTACTTATGGCTGGATAGAGCGTACTAGATCAACTTACTCCTCTTCATATATATATATATATATATATATATATATATATATATATATATAATCTCTGAAATATCAATTTTAAGGGATTGTCAAGCTACGCTAAAAACTACTATTTCCAATGGAATAGGGGAGGGATATTTTTAAGGAGCAAGACTGAAGTTGTTAAACCGATGTGACTGGCTGGATATTACTTTACCAACTACGCTACGGAACAAAACGGTTAGTTAATGAACCGATATATACCGACGTTCTGTTCCAAACACAAGGGTTGAAGGCGGGCTAGGAGAGGCGAAATAGTCGCATTGAGAAAGATTTGCACAAATCACAGTTTGCTAAAGACGGATTAGTGGTACGAGTCGTGATATGATTTTTGTAAGCCATTTTTTCCAACCCCCGATGACGGACTCCCATAGCGACCCGTGTTACCAGAGAAAGGACGTTAGCAAGCGTCCGATACAAACAGTTTATCAGCCGCTCTAAAATTGGTTTTCATTAATTTCTGTAAATGCCGGCTGGGCTAGCTTCAGCCAGGACCGAAAAAATAAACGCAATACTAATGCATGCAATTGTCGTAGAATTGCGCAGTTCTGTTCAAAAGACTGAGACCTGTTGAGGCATTCCACGTTTACATACCAAACTTAAATAATCTTACCTTAACAATAACATTTAAGGTTAAGTGAATTCTCTAATTTTGCAATTTTCCATTCACAATTTTAGCTCGTGTTAGTCAGGTGTCGATTTTCTTAACAGTAATCATTTTGGCGATACGTACTTTTAAAAAAACGCTAGAGCGACAAATGACTCCGGTCTCAGACCGAGAAAAAAACGAACGATTCGTTTGAATATATACATTTAAAGATAGCACTGAATTAGCAAGGTTTAGCGGCGTGTTCCCCACCAGATGTTTTTATGTGCGCTTAATCAGATATTTAGGATACGGCTGATAGATTTTCCCGCGAAACAAGGCAAGTGCGAAAGAACAGCTTATAGACGGTTCATAATGACTTCATTACCAGAAAGCGTACTATTAGTAGCGTCAGGTTAATTTTACTGTTTGTTGCTATCTTTTCTACGAGTGTACGGTACCAATCAACTTGCTGCAGCTAGTCGCCCGTTACCGGCATTTCGGTTGGCAGATAGAAAAAAGGAAAGCCATTTTCTGCACAGACAACAATGATTGAAAAGCAAAGCTGAGGTAATGTCAACGAGTTCGTATATATATATATATATATATATATATATATATATATATATATGCGAGTGAATATGTGTGCATATGTGTGTGTGGTGGATCCGTTGCAATGGGATTTTGTTGTAAACAGCCGGCTACCCACACAGCACTGAATGCAACCAGGGAGCCGCCACAGGTTGCTTCGAATGCAAATAATGCCCATACTTTTGAAAATCAGCTGCCCATCCCATCAAACTCTACTGGGAGTCTAGGATGAGGCCGAAAGAGAGAGAGAGAGAATAGGGGAGAGAGGGGGATAGATCAACGGAGAGCAAGGGAGAAATATAGACTCTAGTGCAGCTTGTAAAAAGTAGTGCAGGTTGCAGATATATGCGTTTGTGGGCTGCCATTCCTGTCTGCAAAATCTGTGTGTTTTTTGTAGTTGTTCTGTAAGGCGAATATCCGTGTACGATTTTTGTTCGTGTCATAGTTGATTTTTAATCCACGCCGGCATTTACCTTAATTAAATTGGGAACCATGAAAACCAATTTAAGAGTGGCCTCCCGATTGCAAGGCAAAGCTTTGCCGCTAAGCCATCTTGCTCGGTACACATACGGATACACCACTAAACTCTTACACAGTTTATCTGCAAAAATGAAAATTACCATTACGTAAAAAGGGTTCTCAGCTGAAATTAAGCTGCCAATGCAGCAGAGAATCATTTTTTGTTATAGCGTCATTATACTCATCCCGCAGCAAGTCGCTTTTCCAGAGTATCCGTGCCGAAAATCATCCACATTCTTTGAGTTTAGATCTTGCGCGTTTTGACAACCCGCCCGCATTTGCTTATAACAACGGGTGGGGGGGGGTGTGAATGCACAATTTCCTTTATTGAGACATCTGTGCTTCCCATTTTTTTTGCCCTATTATGGCCACTTATAAACCAATCGAGCATGCACCTTGTCTAAATTGGAAACCATGAAACCAATTTAAGAGTGACCGGCGTTATTGCGTTGTATATCTAATGACAGCCTTTGCCGGAAAAATCACCGAGCGTTGATCCTAGTGATTGTGAGTGAGACACTTGCGCACCTCAGCAATAACCCCCCACAGTAATTTTACCTGGGCCCCCTAAAGTCTTGACAGCACAATTTGCAATATCGAAGAAACGTAGTGTTGCACACTTTCCAAATTTGTCCACACTTGTGTGTACTATACTGTTGTAGTTATGATCGCTTAAAAAGTTTCTTTAACAATGCTGTTTTTGACTTAACTTGACTTGCCTGTGTGTAAACAACCAAGTATTACCCGCGTATTGAGTACACTTATGTATATACGTTAACAAGAAAGAGGGACACCTCCTTGTAGGTTGCTCAAGTGTTACCAGGAACTTCGAAATATCGCATAGAGAGCACACCGGTAGTGCGCCAGAGTGCATGTGGTATCCTTTCGTCTGTCTGCTGCGATGTTGATTGAATGGTGAAAGCAAAGCAATTGTTTTGTGACGAAAATGATGCGCACGTCACGTCCGCTGTCCCCGCCAAACTCAAACACACTCACAGCACACCAGTAAAGATATATAAAAAGATTGGGAATACATATATATATATATATATATATATATATATATAGAGAGAGAGAGAGAGAGAGAGAGCAACTTGCCTTCATAGGTGGTTACGTTTTGGGGCTGTTATGTCCATCCATGGTTTGAATGATGATGAGTAGTTGTTGGTGCAATAACAATAATAAGAATAATCATGATAACAAGCTAGGTAAACTGCAGCTCGGACTTTTCGGTGGTGTGCGTAATAAGAGGGACACATAGCGAACGTGGAGGCTGGTGTGGAGAAGGAGGAGGAGGAGGAGGCTGGGCGGGGACGATGAGAACTCCTTAATTGGCGGCTAATCTAGTGTGTGTGGTTAGCTTCAAATTGCATAATTGCCGCTACGGCCTGCTTTTGCTTGCGGGCACTCGATGGTGACCTTGGTTACCGGTGGTGAGTCGAGGCAAACCGCCAGCAGCCCGCGTCACTGGTCGCAGTCACCAAGGCCGGTACTCAGTATGTTTGTTATTACGGCACGTTGTGTCCATACACAGCATAAACAGACTCACTGACACACACACACACACACGCACGACATGATGTAGCGTGATCCTGCTAAGCTGGATGGGTGCGCTTCGGGTTGGGAGAGCCAGCAAGCGAGCAAGCCAGCCAGCCCAGGTCCTTGACTTGGTCGGACACAAACAAACTGTAAGTAAAAGGGCAGGTTTAAACAAAACGGCCCGCTGTTGTAGGCGCCTCCAGCTCGCGGCCGAGGCAACTGATGAAGGGCTGCCGCCTGCTTAGCACAGCTACTGCACGCACCAGCTTTGGGGAGTGTGCGTTCCCCCATGACTGAGACCAGCGGAGATTGAGCTCTCACATTGTTGGCTGACCTCAGGTAACGTAACGGTGGGCCAGCACTCCTCTGGGGGATTTCACTGTGCTGCACTTGGTTACTCTGCAGCACTGCTCTGCCCTTTGGCTTTTCACTTCGATGGTGGTGGGTGGGCCTCCTTCGATGGTGGTTACTTACTTACGGGGGAGGGGGGGGGGGTGAGGTGCTGGCAAAGGAGAGTTGGTTAAGGGCATGCTCTGATGAGAGAACATTGCTGTGGGTATTAGCAAATCTCATTGCTATTGTTCTTGTGTTGTTGTTGTTGTTGGTGTTGGTGTTGTTTGTGTAGTTGATCTTGCTGCGTTCGGTGACTAAGCCGATCGTCGGAAGACACGAGGCAGAGAAAACTGTTTGTTAGTACGCTAGACACGTTCGATCACCGCGGTCTAAATGCACTGCTTGTATGCCAGAGCCCCACTCATCCGCTGACCACTGAATTTCCGTATACAGAAGTATAGGCAGAGTGATAAATTGAGCCAAGTCCTTTGGGAACGTGATCGGGCCCCCAATTAAATCCCGAAGGAGTTTGTTGTTCTTGTCCGAAGCAATCCCGAACATGCTTACTGTCGTGTTTGTCTTTATCGTCGTGATCTTTATTATCATCGCTATCATTGTGTCCGTCATCGCCATACACTATAAAATGTAATTTATATGCTTCGGTAAATGCATCTTTATAACCTTCGGTAAATGCATATTTATAACTTTTGTGTACCAATATCTTGCGGTCAGAACTATGAGCACATGGCTTCGTTTCCCTCGAGATTGATCGGACGAAACGGGTGTTTCCCCATTAGGCATTAACTGCTAGTCCGGGCCGCAATGGTGCTTTGGGACGCCCGCATTGCGATCGTTGCTTCTAACTTGTTATTCCTTTATATTTTTGGCCACGTACTTTACCCATCTACATTAGGCTATGTAAATTAAATCGTTGACTTGAACATTAGAGCTAAAAGAATAGATATCCAATAAAAAAATATATGAAGTCGGTTTTGCTCTCATTGCAGCCTGGTTTTTCTCAAGTCAAACCACATTTACGAATATAGATATGCCCCTAACGTGATACTCTACAAAGAGCTCGATAAGCAAATAAAGTTCAGATATTCTAGCGTAAAAACTGCCAAATCGGTTGTCTGACTTTGCAGCCCTTCGGAACCCTACCGTACAAAACTCAAATACGTACACGCAAAATGTCACAATTCTTCCGAAATAGGCCTACTGTTTATATGTTTAGATCCAACTCTCTACTCCAAAATATAGACGTAAAACTCTTGTAGCGTCTCCTGTACTCTTTGAGGTAAGGATAGTGACATAGCGCTATGCCGACAACTTCATTACTGTTACTTTCAAGTACATTCAAGTGCTACAAGAAGCATACATGAACATACGTGAAGAGAAGGTTTAACAAGTAGTACAAGAAGCTTAAGCCGACGCAGTTTTCGTGGTTAGGAGAAACCACTTACGCTTTCGTGTTAGCATCTTGTGTTAGTGAATTGTTCCTTCGCTTGAAGTATAAACTGGCGTACAGATGAAGACAGTGACCAAACGAAGCTCATTATTACTTACTTCTTTTTCACGTAACAGGTTCTTGTGTTATACAAAAACGAGCTCTTAGTAATAACAAAATTTTCTACACTTAAATTCTACACTCTGTACGGTACTCGAAAAAGAATGCGGCTGTTGTCGCAAACATAGCATATCCCAAACCAAAGTATCACTTATTACTTATTACACTTGTTACACTTATTGCTTATCACTTATTATACAAAGGGGTACGTGGTGAAAAGTACCATGGTCTAGCACGGGTCGAAACGCAATCAATCTCGGCTATGTTAACTTGTTCTGTGGTGCCTAGGCAGCCTGAGAACCTTTAGCACTGTAAACAAGGCGCACTATCTTTATCTCACACACACAAACCTTTTGTATCCAGGTATTACCACTTTTCTTACGACTACTATATATATATATATATATATATATATATATATATATAGATAATACTTTTCGGGCTGGCCCCCAGCCAAGACTTAACGTCCACGGGACTGCTTTTTGCATTGCTTCATAGGCTACTACTACTTTTGGGTAGGAGTTTAGTAAGATTGGGCTTGTCGCGTGCACCACAGAATGAGACCCGCAGCGAATCTTGATCCCCAGGTTCTTGTGTGTGTGTTATGAATATGGCAGGAATGGCTTGCTGCGGCTGCTGATGCTGCTGTTGTCCCTTCACTGCAAGCCTCAGTGGACTGACTTCGGCCCGAAAGCACTCCCGAACGCTCGGGATTAATAGTACAATATGTTTATTTTTGCCGTCTTTGCCGTGTTCCACTGCCTCGCTCGACTCATTGCTAACACTAGCATATTGCTGCCCTAGGTGCGTTAGGGCAGTTTAGCAATATCTGTGCCAAAAGTTGGTAAAGTTCGACCACCGGGAAGACACAGAGGGTAAGAATGAGAAATCGCGCGCGCGCCAGAATTCGGCAGTACGAAGCTTGCCTTGACTTACCTCACAGGAGGTTGAGTAAGCATTGCCTCGGCGAAACATTCATAGCTGTAAAGCAACGCGACGGGGATGCTCGTAAGACGTTGCTCGCGTCGGTATTGGTGCTGCCGTTGCTGTTGTTATTGTTGTTGTTGGCGCCGTCTTATGGTAATCCTCCTTAAAGAGTACAGTAAGCGTAGAAAACTTTTTATCCAATATCTGATGTCATGATCATCACGGGGGATTGTTCGCGCCTTACTTGTTGTAAGGCTGTGCGCAGGACGTACTTGGTTGAGAAAATACTGCAACGGATTAAGTGTACATGAATTTCATTATTATTATTGTTATTATTATTAGTGATGTGTTAGAGTAGAAACATTTTGAGGTGTGACCCTCTTTATTCCTCAGTGGTTTGCCCGAGCTACCCTCCGTCCATCGACGCGCCAGTTCCTCCACAAACTGCAAGTGAAAGCAGCTACCTTAGACTCAAACTCGCCTTCACGTGTATTCCCTTGGTGCTTGCTCGTTTTCGATCACTTAAGTTGTTTACAAATGTTCTTGTATTTTTACTGACCGGGCCCATTATATCTGTCGCGATCGAATTGAAATGGTATCTTGGCTGAAATTATTTTTACCCCACTACGCCACTGTGGTGTTTACGCCACTTCACAACCCATCCTTCTTCGGTGGCACTGTGGCGTAAATAAGACGGTGCGGCTGTGCAGAAAACTGTCGCATCCCAAACCAAGCATTTGCTTTTATTCCATAGCGGAATGGTGACACCGTCGGGCCCTCTATCGTCATAGAGTCCTAGCCCGGGTTCTAGCCTGCTGGGTCCCAGTCTGGGTTCCAGCCATTCCCGCCGGCCGGAGAGCTATTTTATTGCGTTTATTTTGGTGCGCCTAAGAGTTCGGTCTTGACCCTTGATGCAGCTCAATATGTGGAGGCCACCCTTCTCCACTGGCCTCTTCCACATGCCTTGTAGGTGTATATTTTGCAGATAGACCTGGCAATTCTGAGAGCCAATACCATGCGGAGTGAAGTATTGTTCAGCATGGTGTCGAGCTGTAACGAAGGGAGAGCCCTGAGGAATCCGCCGTTCAAGGTGTCTCAAGCGGCCAAGATGGCCGCTTTCTTTGTGGGAGATTCAAGGTTTTCAATAATCCCATGGAGCATGACATTGCATCTCTAGTTACCGAGCGTACACTATGTTGAATTATTTTTCTAATTACCTGGATCCAGCCTTAGCTTGGCCAGTGACTCTGCCTTATGCTTAGCTATGTGCAGCCGGTGGTAGACAAGCATTGGCAAGCATACTCCTGCCCCGACGACAGCCTTTGGAATCTGTTCCTGCCCGAAGACACCTTTACCTCGGCATGCACCCCTCACGATGTTACGTTCCAGTTGAAGAGCTTCCGCAAAGATGTAATTGGAGGGGGGGGACTCGCACACTCGCACTTGCTTTACCTGGATTTCTCTTGCCGACATTCGGGTGCCAGGGGCTTGTTCGAGCCCTCCTCGGGACAGATCCCCAGAAGCTTGTCAAGACAAAGCCATAGAGGAATGGAAGCTCACCTTTGGCGACTCAGGTCTAGAAAACGAGACGAGAGAAAGCAATCGGCGTGGGATAATTTCCAGGCACAAACAAAGTCCCGCCTCAAGAGTCCTTTAGGCGTCAGCCTGACGAACTCGATTCGTTTCGCCCACACACCGCCCATATTATATTATTACCAAAAATATGGTTATTTTAAGCTGAAGCATTGTGTCGGATTATTAGCAGAAGACCCCGCTTTTTGGGCTAGTTTAACAGGCTTTGGGCGGCTTGAAAAGAAACATATTTATGACGTAAATTACAATGATTGCAGCGTAAATAAGTTCGATTCAGAAAATAATCCCATAATTCAAACTGAAGAGGCACGCATATAATGCATATACCCATTTTAGATTCTAGCATTGTAAATGGCTTTGTATCTGGATCACGGGCCATCTCCTGCTCCTTCTGCCCACCAACCAGAATAGATGTAATATTTAAGTTACATTTTGGTTCAACTTCATATATATATATATATGAGCTATTTAGACAGCTGTCAGTGGATATCAGTACATCGGCATTGTTGCGTTACACACAACACTGCTGATCGTTGTTGTTGTTGTTGTTGTTGTTGATGCTCTGTTGTTGTTTTTGATGACACAATGAGCAGTCGAAGCCAAAGGCAATCGGTTAGTCAAGTGTTCAATTTATGACGTTGGTGGAGGTGCCAGAGAAAGCGGTGAAAGCGGCGCGAGTCTGCAGGCAGATCGGGGCTGGCAGACCGGAGAAGGATGCTCTCGGAATCCGGATGCCTGCTTTCGAGCTGGCACTGGCTGAGACTGGGCAAGAGACGGCATTGTAGAGGGCACTTGATCCTGCCCCCTTCCGCCTCTCCCACCCTCCGTGTTCTCAGTTCGATTCGGCGGGAGCGTGCTGGAGGGAATGGGAGGAATGGGGTGCGGGGGGGGGGGGGGTAAAGTGTGCGTCACAGCCGACGACAGCAGTTGTCGCCGAACACTTAATGGTATCTGACGTACAACTCGCAGTTGACACATCGCAGATAATAGCGGCGTAGCCGTCGTACGAGCTGTATGTAGCCAGAGCAGCAGTACGTCGAATGGTAGCAACAACAAGTAGCGACAGCGTTCGTGTGTGTCGGATCGGCCAGAGATGGGTGCTGGCGAGGTGTCGGGAAGAATCGACGAGAGGTCCAACAACAGAGTGAGTCAGACAGATGTATAGATACATTGAGGGACAGAGAGAAAGAGAGCGAGAGCGCCCCCGAGAGCGATAGAGACGCCTCACTCACACCTGTTGGTGCAGACAGCATCATCGATAGAGGTTTAGTGCTAGCTATGTGCCTGCCCTCTAGCTAGCGCCTCCGACTCGAGCCCAGCCAAAGGTCTCGATATCGCTTTGCACACACATATACACCTACGTATCTACTAACCCTATACTATACTCGCCCATTCAGGTGTACACATATATAATATATATATATATATATATATATATCGCACTCATTGCTGTATGTGTACATTATATAACATCTTCTAGCGTACAGCCCATGCAGATGTTTACGCACACCTATCCATCAATATATAGAACAAATAAACAAATTATGTGAACATCAATGTGTCAAAGCAAAGTAATGCACGTCACTAGAGAAGGAACTTATGCTCAAATTGACTCAATTAACTTAAGGATTAAGTGGTACGCACTACAATTGATCAACAACTGCAGCTACTTGGAAGCAACACTGATGTCCAAACTTTGTTTTACAAAATTATTTCCGCAGTAAGGTAATACTTTAGACCCATATGTTATGTAAAGGCCAAAACGCAAATGCATCAAGCAGATGCTGCTGTTTAAGTGCGAGTTAACAACAAGCAATTCACTGGGGAACAGCGTCATCTATATTGATGTTTGAGTGGAATATTCGGGTCGATTCTTCACCAGACAGCGATATAAGAACACAAGCGTGTCGGTACTATAAATGACCTTATACATTTTGAGTAATTAATTATTATTCGCACAAAATTGTTTCGAAGGGATTCGATCGACCATCAAGAGTAAAGCCACCATCCCCGAGGATTGTGTATAAATGTTAAAGAAGTGGAAATTTAAATCTGTACGACAAAGCCCATTAAGGACTTCCTGCAACGGATTATGAAAGAAGCACTAGCAATCGCCTGGTAAGGCGACGTCTTCTTCTTAAAGACTGAAATTGTGTCAATGGTCGAACTGAATGAAGATGATAAAAGTGACGACCGATTGGTATACTGCAGAATGTCTATCAAAATTTGACTTTGAAGAGCTCTAAAGAGTCCCTTAAGCGACGCTTCCTGTATCATGACAATGCGCCGCGTCACCGGACTGAAAACACTGAGGCCTTTATCGTTGCATCTGGAGTGACGCGTCATTTCACTGGACACCCTGCGATGTTTTCCTCTTTGTTAAATGAACACACATTAAGGGGAAGAAGGACGTTTCGGTTCACGCTTCCGTCCATGCTTGAAGCATCGCCATATATAACTTAAAAATACGCGCGGGTCTCAATGCATGGATTCACTGTAAATTCAATAAAACTGTGGATAAATTGGTGAAAATTTTGTCGAAATCTTCTTTTAGAACAAACTATATATATATAGCCTATTATAGAAGTTTCAAAGACCTTACCGAGTTCTTCATATATATATATATATATATATTGTTTTTAGATTTTATTTTGATTTCTTTGTTTTTGAATGGATGATCATTATGAAGAGCGCGTCTTAGTTGCTAACGATACATTGTTTACATTTTCTTGCCCGCCTGCTCCAATGTGTCATGCTCTTGTTTCGCTACCTGGCGTTAGAGCCACGGCGTACCTTGCCTATAAAATAAACAAACGTATACATTTCCAAACACGCAAACAACAAAGGCACCTACATCTTCTGCCCTCTCTCTCTCCCCTTCGTCCTAGTATTTCTGCTGGGACCTACAGAATAGCGTGTAATGGCGGTGACGACAACGACATTAACAGACACAGCAGCAACAACAACAGCAGCCAGCAACAATGACGAACGAGGCTCAAACTTAGCTATCGACAAACTCCTGTCAGGACAATAGCATGCCGCAGACTGCGCGTGTTCCCGCACACGTATGTCCGGCTGCGTTCTGTCAGGAACTAACTGTCTTGACGGGCTCGTACTTGGTAGAAAAAGCTGATACTGATTGGACACAGAAGTACGACCAAGTCGTCCAACAAGCAGCAGCAACATAGGCAACGGCAAGCAATAAGGCTTGAACAAGGGGGATGTCACCGGTGCGAGCTCATCTCCTCCCCTCCCTGTCTGTATATATATCATGCTAGCATCATCGAGAGAAGCGCTGAAGAGAAACTCTTCCTTGGCGACTTCTGACCGATGATGACCTTCGATGATGTCGACCACGAGGAACAGCGCTTTCCTTACAGTAACCGAGACCCTGCTTGCTTGGCCAGTTAGAGAGAGATTTGCCCTCCGGGGACGGTGTTGACCCATCGTAGAACGCAGCCCATCTTATCTACGCACACACTACATCAACAGTTCCCTGCTCTCCCTCCAGCCCTCTAAACCCCCGACCACGGCCGCCTCCTCTCCTCCCGCCACTACAAACGAAGGAGCTGAGATCATAACAACGCTTGTTCTTACATTCACGATGGACGAATGATGGCGGTCGTGTGTCGCTGCTTAAACGAGCATGATATGTGTGTAGATACCCGCAGAGCAACAAAGAGAGAGAGAAAAAGAGGGGGGAGGACACAGACGCGAGAAAAAACCCTTGGCACAGACGGCAAGGGAACTAGACTGACCCACTGTCAACAGATGGGACAGCAAACGACGCTCATCATGTCAAGCGATGTCGACAAAAAGAACAGCGTCAGCTTCATAGGGCAATTCCGCAACGCCAATCCTCATTCCGACCAACAGAGGCGACCCTAAGCCACAACATGCCAACGAGACGTCAAAAATGTGGTCTTTACGTCGATGACAACAAGAAAAACAACAACAGCACTATTAGCAACAACGACAACAGCAGTAACAACAACAATAAACACAAAAACAATATATCAACAATAATGAAGGTAACATAGTCAATAACAAGAATCAATAACAACGACATTGTCAAGAGACGGCAGTTTAGAACGGATCTGTCATCCAGTGGCATATAAGATTCAACTTGTGCCAGCAACGATTTTTCTGTTCGAACAACGCATGAGAAAGGTTGTCAACCGAGCCAACCATAACGCCGCAAGACAGGAGGCCGCATGTCGGCTTGTCGTGACCAATAAGCAAATATAATATCGAAGTAGAACACAACCCTCCAGTTGAGTATCAGTAGAAGACCGCTTTCCGGTCAGTCTATAGATGTTGATCTCCCCTTACGTGGATCTAAATGCCACTAGAGTCGCTTACCTCTAATGCTTTCATTTGACAAGTAGCACATACTATATGTTAACGATTATTGAGGGCTATTTTCGGGTAGGGAAGAGCGCAACTGATTACTGCCGTATTTGTGTATACTTGCTGACGATTACTACCAACAAGAGTTCAGAATTAACGAGTTCTTTTGAGTACTGACAAGCTTGACAAACAAAAGTCCTGAAAAAAGCCTGGTCTGTGGCAGAAATATATATATATATATATATATATATATATATATATATATATATATATATATATATATATTTTTTTTAATAGAACAGAATAGAAGGCTTCTTTATTCATGTAATAAAGGGTAAGGAATGACTGGTCGCAGGTGAGCTCTGTGCAGTCGTCCTGTTGTGAAGATCTCTAGTAGTGCGCCAGGCGGACATTTTATTGATGTGCTCCGTATATATATATTTATACGTTACTGAAGACAAGTTTCACAAGTGCATTGCATGAAGTACATTTATTAATTTAACTATCTCTGTATATATATATATATATATATATATATATAAGTTTAATTTTATTTCATGTTTTGCTGAATTCAATTTAAAATCTAGACATTTAACATTTTCATTCCGGTCCGACTACTGAGGTGATTGCGTGGCACACTTAGCCATAATATCCTGCCCACTAGCTGTTACAATATTTACAAACATACATGTCACCTGGCTTCGTGAAAGACCTCAGTCCGGCAAAATGTATGGTCTAATAGTGGGCTGGAAAACGTCAACTTTATGCCATTTTGTCCTGGCTGCTCTGCTTCACTGTGGGCCTATTGGGCGAAAATCGTATGTGAATATACGGGGTGATGTCCATTAAATTAACGAAACAACATTTTTAGAGGTTTGTAAACCTAGCACCTGTTTTGGAAATGCAGGCTTTATGCGGTTGAGTGCTTAGGTGGAAGACGCGAAGAATGTGCAACTTCGTCGATAGTACCTAAATGCCATATGACGCGATTAGTGCTATTTCCTATAAACAACGGGGTTAGCGCTGTCTTAAGTAAAAAGATCTGCAGGCCCGTAGACCCATGTATTTTGATACGACTAACTGTTTAGGGGCCGTCATTTTTTTTCTCCATAAATTCTACATTAAGGTTTAGTGTGATGCTGCTCGAGTGTGCAAATGTGTATATACAATAGGATGTACATATTTCGTAAGCCAACGATTTTTGGCTTAGTCGAGGCGAAACTGAAAACAGTATATCGTCAAGCACGAGCGACACGTCGTCTCGTCGAACGAATTCGCTGTCGCCAATGTCGGAACACCAATCAACGCATTAATTACGGCTGCCACCAACATCGCAGAGTCGTGCTCTCATGTTTTCTCTATTGCGGTGGTCCACGCTACTTCGCCTTCACCGCCACTTTGCCACTTCGATGGCGCCAAGCAATCTCTATGGCCAGTCGAGCGGCTCAAACAAACCACAGTGCCAATGCGAGGCCAACACTGCTACCTTCATTTGGCGCCGACCTCAAACCCAGCCCTACCCGCGCGGTATCTCTTCCTGCGTAGCCTATAGTAATAGTCATAGTAATCCGTAGTAGTAGTAGTAGTAGTAGGTAGTATCAATAGTACTCGTCGAAATAGAGGAAAGCCCAGATCGGGGTGTGTGCAGCCGCTTCGATTTTAGCCTGGATGCAAACCTCACACCCCTCAGTTTGATGCCCCAGTTCACCGGACTGAATGGGCTGACGGGTTACGTGGCGATCCCGTACTGACAAAAGAACGGAAGAACAGCAATCAACCACGGGCACAGAGGTCAAAGAGGAGGTCGGAGATCGTGCAGCAAAGCGCTTGTCGCAAGTCAGTGAATGAAAGGATGGTAAGCAGGTGAGGTTCGGTTTGATACCCCTTGATAGCAAGTCAGGCAGAAGATGGGAAAGTCGCACGATGATTTAGGAAAAAGAATTGGAAAAGAAGGGAGGGGGAGAGAGAGGTGTCTCTATAAATAGACTGTATCTGTTTATTTATATACTACTCGCATGTAAACGATACCCCTAAAGAATGAATTAAAATAAAGAATTAGCAATATATATATATATATATATATATATATATTGCAAAATGAGGTTCGTGTGAAGGCTGCCGGATGGATTGACGAAAACTTAAACATAACATATGCATTGCTAGAGGAGACTTTGGGCCTAAATAACAAGCCCCCATGTATATATATATATATATATATATAACATCGTTTATTGAGTACTCACGAATGCACTCGAATCCATACAGAAGTTGCCCAATAGAGGCAAGTTTATGCATATACATAGTGTGTTCAAAACGTATCGCGACTTTTGTGTTTTTTCAAACATTATTCATTTATTCATGAATATCTATTTTGTCCCCTTCAAAGTAATCCCCATGAGATATTATACACTTGTGCCAACGGTTTTTCCAATCTTCGAAGCACTTCAAAAAACCATTTTTTTTATCTTGTTCAGCTCCTTCTTCGATGCCGTCTTTATCTCGTCAAGCGTAGCGTAACGTCGTCCTTTCATGAGCCTCTTCAGTTTAGGGAACAAGAAAAAGTCACAGGGGGCCAGATCTGGGGAATACGGTGGCTGCGGCATCATTAGTGTGTTGTTTTTGGCCAAAAACTCGCGCACAAGCAACGATGTGTGAGCAGGGGCGTTATCGTGGTGCAAAAGCCAATTTTTGTTCTTCCACAAATCCGGGCGTTTCTGGCGGATTGCTTCGCGCAAATTGCGCATAACTTGCAGGTAATATTCCTTATTGACCGTTCTACCCTGCGGCAAGAACTCATGATGCACCACGCCCCTGCAATCGAAGAAAACTGTCAGCAAAACTTTCACATTCGACCGAACTTGGCGCGCTTTTTTCGGTCTTGGTTCGTGCGGCAGCTTCCATTGAGATGATTGAGCTTTGGTTTCCACGTCATAACCATAAACACACGATTCGTCACCAGTTATGACCCTCTGGAGCAAATTTGGGTCGTCGCGGACAGAGTCCAACATCTCATTAGCAATGTTCATGCGATGCTGTTTTTGGTCGCAATTGAGCAATTTTGGTACGAATTTCGCGGCGACCCGTCTCATGCCCAAATCATTGATAAAAATCGAATGGCACGAGCCAATCGATATGTTTAGGTCCTCAGCAACTTCTCTAACGGTGATTCGACGATTGGCCAATACCATTTTCTCCACTTCATTAATTTTTTCGTCTGTTGTTGAAGTGCTCGGGCGTCCGGCACGCTCTTCGTCGTTCACATCTTCTCGGCTTTCTGAGAACATTTTGTACCACCGATAAACGTTGCTTCGGTCCAAGGTAGCTTCTCCGTATGCCACAGTCAACATTCGGAATGCATCCGCGCACTTAATTTCGTTTTTCACACAAAATTTGATACAGGTTCTTTGATCCATTTTTTTGAATAGGTAAAAATCGAAGACGATCCAAAACACGTGCAAGCAAAGCAGCTGTCAACAATTAAGTGAACATTCAAAATGGCCGAGCTTGTCGGCATAAGTGAGAGACATGAGTACCAACATAACGCCACAAAAAATCGAAATTCGAATATACGTAACCCGCGAAAATTCAAAAGTCGCGATAACGATTGAACACACCTCGTATACATATAGATCAATTTATCTAACTGTATACAGTATACGTTGACTGGTGATAATAGTAGTAGTAATGGTAGTATGTGTGCCCGCGGGCGCAATAAATGAAAAAGGGCACTTTTGCACTAGCCTTATTGTAACGCAAGGAGGGCAACATGAATGGACTACTTGTATGTAGTTCATTTTCAGGCAATTTAACAGCTTACGGCAGCGCAGACTGTCCACACGGCCTAGTCTACATACTCCCCGCTCCCATAGCATCTATTACCATAATTCTGTAAATATTCTCAATTGTACGTACAAGTGTATATATATTAGGGCTACAAAAAAAGTCTTTTCGGTTTTGGCGCTATAAAGAAAACACATATATAGGAGACACGGGAGGTCTTATTTATTGATTTATACCTGTATATTCTCCGCCGGAAGATACAACCTCTGCCCAACGATTTACAAGGTTTTCGATTTCTATATAATCTTCTAAATTTCCAAAATAAATCCAAAATATTCTTCCAGTCCAGGACGCACGTGTTTAATAGAAGTGAATTTTTCACCACTTAAAATGTATATATATATATATATATATATATATATATATATTTAAGTAGGAGAATAATGCATACTGGCAGGCGGCGAGCGTGTTTATGCTGAGCTCTTCCGTTTGCTCGCACTGCGACTATCAACCAGCATTTAGTCGTCTTCAAATTCACTATTATTAAAGGCACGTGCCAATTGTCGACACATATGGCTTAGAAGAGTGGAACTGGGCGTTTATTCTACTCTACTTAGATAATGGGCAGAAATGGGGTTAGTCTATCTAGTTGGTCTGCGCGGGATCTTGAGTGATACTGTGAAAAAATTCTTAAACCAGATGAATGTATAGCAATCGTTAAATAGATCACATCTGATATGATTGTCGGTGTCCCGCAGACGACGAAAAAAGAATGTCCTTCGGGCGGCCTCTGGGAATGCATAATCTGTTTTGCATATTTAGCATTATGTAGTAGACAATGAAGTTGAACAAGGTACGATTTCCGCATATAGATATACTAACTGGCAAACGTTAGCATAGTTAATATTAACGATGACATTAATTGTGTGTAATTGTAGCAATAGATTGAGATGCGCTGATAGTAGCTGACTTAACGTTTCATTTTAAGGCTTCCTGATCTGGAAGAGTTATATATATATATATATATATATATATATATATATATAGTAGTCTGTAGACATCGCTAATATTCATGGGAAAAATAGTGCGTAGTTACTGTAATAGACGATCGACATGCGCTTAGTTGAGCTCAAAATTCTGCCGTAGCGCCGGTGAAAGCATGACCAGTGAAATCCGGGATCAACATGATCCCATTTATTTTCCTTACGGCTATCAGTCTATTCTGCGTACCGAGCCGAGTCGACAACATCGCCCAGGTAGAAAAGTAGTAGAAAAGTGCGTTCATTGTGCGCAGTTTCGAAGAAGGCGTAGCAATAAAATCCTGATCCAGACACCCGTCATTAAATGCAGACGGTAAACGTAGCTGTGCTACGTTCCATGATCCTGCTGCGACTGCAACAGCCACCAGGCAATCCTCTACTATTATACTAGATACCTCAGATATACTATATATATGCATATATATATATATATATATATATATATATATATATACATATATCTATATATATACAGGGTGCGTCAGCTAAATCCAGACATTTTGGCGGGCTACCCAGCATAGACGGAAGGCGTTAATTTATTTGCGTTAGCAGACAGCCCACTCACAATAGAACAAAGACGCATTGTCATCATGGACGGCCGCCGCAACCTGGATCCAGAATATGACCGAAGAACAACCGTTATCCAATTGCTTTGTGTCGGACATCGGCCAGCCGAAATCGTCAACATCACTGGATTTAAAAGCGCAACGGTCTACGACATTGCCCGACGCTACAGAGATGCAGAAGAAACAGGGCTAGGTAGTGCAACACCTGGAAGGAAGATTCACAACCGCCGACAAGAAGTGAGGACGCCAAAAGTGATCAAAGTGGTGCAAAACTGCGTTTTTAAGGATTCAAGTCTATCGATGCGCCGTTTAGCGATCAAATTCAATATGAGTGAT
The DNA here is from genome assembly GCA_003439945.1 of Dermanyssus gallinae. NCBI lineage: Eukaryota > Metazoa > Arthropoda > Arachnida > Mesostigmata > Dermanyssidae > Dermanyssus > Dermanyssus gallinae. The sequence goes on along the minus strand of QVRM01005398.1, from coordinate 119,389 downwards.
TGTTTTATGCGTCGGATTATCAACGAAGAACTGCGCTACAAGTCTTACGCGTTTAAAGTCAGACAGATGTTGTCTCAGGCCGCGAAAAATAAGAGGATGACTTGCTGCCATCTCATCCTCACGTTTTTGAGACACGAAATGGCGGGACATCTTCAATTCTTCTCCGACGAAAAAATCTTCACCATTGACGAAAAACATAACCCGAAAAATGACCGGTGGCTCGCAAAGAACCCTGAGGATGTACCAATCGTGCATAGAACCAAACATCCTGCCAGTGTGCACGTCCTAAGTGTTGTGTCGAATGAAGGAGACGTAATGCCCCCACACTTCTTGACAGACACGAAACCGTAACAAAGGAAGTGTATTTACGCGTTCTGCGAAGCGTGGTAAAACCATGGATTGATAGAGTGTCCAATGGAAGACTTTCTTCAAGACGGCGCTCCCGCCCACACCAGTAATCTCGTCTAGGATTGGCTACGGGGCAACATGACAACGTTCTGGGACAAGACGACGTGACCCCCTAGCAGTCCAGACTTAAATTCCCTGGACTTCTATGTATGGGGCGTTGTTGAGAAAGAGTCTAACAAGTCTCGACATGCAAACACAGAAGCGCTACGCAGAGCCATTGTCAAATCGTTCAAGACTCTCAACCCGCTAACTTTGAAGAAGGCCTGCGGGCGCTTTCGCGCCAGAATTGAAAGTGTAATTGCTGCTGGTGGTGGCTACATTGAATAAAAATGTTCCTTAGGATGTACCTAATGGCACGTAAAAAAATTACCGAAATATCTGTTTTTCTTTAGACATAAATTGCGAAACGGGCGATGACGTTTAGTCCGGGTTTAACTGACGCACCCTGTATATATAATATATATATATATATATATATATATATATCATATATATATATATATATATTTATATATATATATATACATACATACATATACATGTGCATATATGTACATACAGAAGCATCATAGTTATGCGTTAACAATTGTATCGCGTGTAAGTTGTTAGTTCATTCCGTTCATTCGTTGTGTTGGCTATCTATCTGTATGTGTCGTGTCGGCCTACGTCTTGTTTTCGGCTTCGTCTTAATTGAGTAGACGTCGTCGTCGTCGTCAATACACATCGTTCGCCAGCTAAGATCGTCTTTTAAGTGGCGGGCCTATTCGCCTGTCCGGCCGATTGTGGCCTGGCGTGGCCTATCGCTCGCGGTTGGGCCGTCCGGCGCAGCCCAGCGGGAAGCCGGCCCTGGTAGAGCTGCAGAGGTCGTCATTGTGTTCGCACAATGTGTTCGGGTGCGTCTATCGATACGAGAGTGATTTATTCTCGCGCTTCTCCTGTCCCTCACTCACTCACTTCCTCACGTACTCGCTCACTCCTATGTTTCTGTCTATCTGTTTGTGTGTCTGCCTTTTTGTCTGTCCGACGGAGTCTCCATTTTAGTCGCCGTTTCTTGGTTGTCGATGTTCTTGCTGCTGCTGTTGTTGTTTTTATTGTTGTCGTTCTTTATGTTGTTGTTTTGTTGTTGTTGTTTTTGTTGCGGCGGTTGTTGTTATTGTTGTTGACGTTGTTGTTTTTGTTGTTGTTGTTTTTGTTGCGGCGGTTGTTGTTATTGTTGTTGACGTTGTTGTTCTTATTGTTATTGTTATCTTTGTTTTTTTTATTATTGTTGTTGTTGTAGTTATTGCTGAAAAAAAAGTAAAGTTTTCGGGCTGACCCTCAGCCAAGTTGTTGTTATTGTTGCTACTGTTGCTACTGTTGTCGCCACTCACACTCTTTTCGCTTTTATTCTACTTTTGTGCAAAATCCGTGTTGCTGTGATATGAAACGTATGCGAATAGAAGACTGCCGGTTACTTAGCCACGTCGATGAGAACTGATGTACAAACAGCTAAAGTACAAAACATATGATTTTAACATGGTTTCCATATGAAGTAGAACAAATATTACACACTTTAGGTTGCTCTATCGGCTCGTTAGATTTAGTGGTGCCTCGGTGCAGCCATCGAACGCAGGAGGCTTCGTACTAAACAGTGTTAAATGCTTCGTGTGCTTGCCATACCATGACATACCAAAAGTATCAATGTGATCAAAAAATGGCTAACGTGTTGATGTTCGAACGCTATATTGCTCGATACTTAAGTGTCATCTCTGTGTAGGAGATTTCTGCCAGAGGGCATGGGCAATGCATACTTCGTTTAGTGGTCCCCTTATTGCGACCTTGACTTGGAGGAGCCATCATAGGTGCAGAGCATTTGGTACGTTTTGAAGCGCCGAACGCCGCAATGTTGTTAGCGCGTTTTCTGCAGCTGCTTTTGCGGCCCGCGTCTAGTTGACGAATTGTCTCTCTATTGCGGCAGCGCTCTCGCCTTGACGTCCGACCAGCTCCAATAACAACAACAACAGAGACTCGCAAAAAGCCAGATAGACGTCCGCCGGCGGCTCGATTTTAATTAGACGCGAGACTGACATCTTGAGATTGCGTGGCGCAGGTAACCGCTTCCCACGGGACAAGCGATAGTAGGCACTCTCACTGGCTTCTTCAGTACTGCATTTATCTGCCTACGTTTATGCAATTAAGGAGCTTGCCGCATCGTTCTCTTAAGGACGTTATTGGGGGGTCGTTATTATTATTATTATTATTATTATTATTATTATTAATTGATTATTGTTGTGTTGCTGCTGGTGGTGTTACGCGATTGTTGTGAGCGAAACAAGGTACAACATAAGCATAAAGACTCAGCTTCAGCATTGAATGCCGACATGACCAAGCAAAATGTATGCATGTTTTGTCCAGTAATACTTTGTACCTGGAAATCTATGCAGCGTGACCGCAACTGTCAACCAAATCGTTGGCCATTTTCACGTTCTGTGCGTTTATGTCATGTTGAAGCCTAATTTAGGTTAGTGGTATTGCCGCCGTCCCTTCCGCTGCGGTCGGAGAAATTAGGAATATTTTCTCTCCAATTGTAAACCATAGTAATAATACAATAAAAGACGCCTTACTGCTACCTACATTACCCATACTTGCATCAAGCATTCGTGGTGTAATTATTTTTGTTCTTATTTATTTGACGCTCGAACAATCATCACATGTGTAGACGCTCGTGATAGATTTCTTCTTTCATTTTCTGTAGGAAACACCTACAAAAAAACGCGCGCGTGTGAGACTACATACTAAGTCAAAGCACAGGAAGGAAACTCTAATTTGACACGTAAGCAATCCTGTAGAAGCTTTATTAAGTTTAGTAGTTTTTTTTTTTATAAAGAGTGTGTTGCATGTTCGAACGTTTCAGAATAATTTGTCCTGCATATTTAGCATAATGTGGTAGGCAATGAAGTCGAACAAGGTGCGATATAAACGACTTCCGCATCTAAATATACATCTAACTATACAAACTGGGAAACGCCAACGTAGTTAATATTAACGATAAAATTAATTGTGTGTAATTGTAGCAATAGAACAATAGATTTGGATGCGCTCTTAGTAGCTGATGAGTAAATATTGCCTGAATAGCATCATTAAAAATGCTTACCGTCGCTGGCAAATGTAATTACTTAGATTAATACGAAAAATCAGGTTGGAGTGAAGACGGACAGTTAATTAAATGAAATTGTGCGTTATTTATGAGTGCATACTGTAGCCTCTTGGAGCGCTCAGGATTCTATAATATTACCCAAAATAGGTACGAGAACCAGACGTTGCAACGTCCATTTTGAAAGGCGCCACACACATTTATATATTGTTAGCCTTGTCTCCGCCAGGATCTGCAGTATGTTGAGTGTTGCCACATGTTGGCGAAATGGTCTCTAACTCGATCTAATGGCCCAGCTGGTGATGTAGCACTGCCCCCAGACCGTTCCAACAAGGCAGAACAGTAGTGTGGTATGGACTTTAGGAAAAATGATTCGTATATACATATATATATATATATATCCGCGTTAGTAATGATTAGTATTTATAGTCGGGAATAACTGACGCCACTTGGTTCAAATAATGATCCAAATGAAAGCAGGTGTGTTACTGACACGTTTGGCACGTGCCGGTAGGGAAATTCCTAGTAGAAGTATTTGTTCATGTAACGACCGTTTACTTCAATCATCGCGCTAATTCGACACCTTGCGCTTTAAAGAACACTGGAGCGCCTGATATCGAGCGACTACGTTCGCTCTATCAACCTTGGAGAGACTCTTTCTGGCCACTATGGTATTAGACTTACACCACTTGTAATCGTGAACAGTTTGACCAACAGTTCGCAATTAAATATCAAATTTAAAACTCGTAACGCGCGCATCGAGAACTCCCCAAAATGTACTTTGACAGTGCCTAGCTTAGTTCTGATGTCCTCACACAGCACATTCAATGTGCCGAGAACTCTTCGCATCTGAATGGCTGTGTAGAGGCACCAATTCTGGCGTTTCTGCAGCCGCGCGGCTTAGCCACAATCTTATAAACAGGAATGTTCGGAAAACGAGGAACTTTAAACTTATTATAGAACCCATCTGGTGAGATGTGCGAGAGCAATAGCTGATCTTTTGCCGTAATGGCTTAGATGCAATATAATATAATATATATAGAAATATGTATTATAGATATCATATAATATATAAATATTATATTATAATATATATAATATATATATATAGTATATATATATATATATTATTCTATGATAATTATTTTTTATATTTACGTTTAAGTTTTCCGACGATTTTTCGGTGGATTTCTATTGCTGATGCATGCTGAATCCGAGTAGCCGGACAACTTGACGTGCCGCCGACGAGTAACCGCGAAGGCGACAACGAATCCACTGCTTTTAGTTGTTTTAGTTCCACTCTCGGCGTAGTCGTGCCGTTCTATCTCTCGAGTGGGGCGACGGAGGGAGGCAGGGATGGAGTGGGGAGAGGAAGGGGGGGCGTAGCGGCCGGCGCACCTCACTGAGTGCCGTCCGTCCGTTCGTGGCTCTCGGGGCGCAGATTTGCACCTGCCGGCAGGCAAGACAAGCGGGCAGACAGACAGCGTTCTCCCGGGAGAGCAAAGAAGAGGAAAGAAGAAAACGACGGAAAACACGAAGAAGATGGTGGAGAAAAAGAGGGATAAAAGAGTAAGGAAAAAATCGCAGAAGACGCAGGAAAGATGCAGCAGTAGTAGTAGTAGTCGTCCTAGTCGTAGTAACAGGTGCCGCTGCAGAACCAGACGAATGGGTCGACGAGACAGACCTAGAGTGTCGAAAAGACACTCTAGGTATCCTTCTTCGATGCGGGAGTTCACGGAAGAGCTCGCCGACCCGGCGACAGGACAGGGCGGTGCGGGGTGGGCTGTGGGGAGACGCAAGCAACGTATAGGGCATCTTCAAGCGTTGAATGTTGTGTTGATTCATCAGCCGCTGCTAAGCCTATTTGCTGCCTGAAGTGGGTATGTGTGTGCCCCTCTCTATCTCTATTTATCTCTCTCTCTATCTCTGTATATATGTATATATATATATATATATATATATATAAGTACTGGTTGGAGTTCCGGAGAAGCTTTCCAGCCTCGAAGGGCGGCAAATTAAGCGAAACCCTGTGAACGACTTCCGTTTCGGCAGCACAACCTTAAGAGGCACTGCACCATCGTCAGCACCGTTCGCACGTTGTCGTCGTCGTCGACTTAGCTTAATTTAGAATTCAGTTAGTCAGTGGCAAATTTTTCTCACTACTACCATTACTGTCTTCGCTATATTTACTAGGGCAGCCTCAGAACGAGTAAGCGCATTTACTCTTCCCACTATCTTGCTCAATTTGCAATGCTTGCTATGTTTATATATATATATATATATATATATATATTATACAGGGTCTATCATAACCGTATGTACTTATTTTAAGGTTTGGTAGAATCCGGCAGAGAAAATTATTTTTCTCAATAAAAGACGGGGGCGAAAGCGTCTTGTTTAGAAGTGAGGATACAATTTATAAGCGCAGTTATTTTTCTTCTACATAGTTGCGCAAAATCTACGTTTGCAGGAGAACCAAACTATAGATTGATAGCATTTTGGTCTGCTTAGCAAGAGTGTATTAAAACAATTTTCTTGTCGAGTGCTATCAAACCTCAAAATACATGCATATTGTTATGATACGCCCTGTATGCAAAATGCTAACGTAGTCATGATACTAAATTAAGTCAATAAAGTTAAAATTACTTTTTTCCAAATCTCGCTACTAGTGTTAGAAATCTGGCAAGGTATGTATTTACTGGATGCCATAGTTGTGTCAGTAGTTATTTGGATACAATTGACTACGCATTCCTTCTTTTAATGAAATAGTACGGCAAGTCTGGTACTTAATTATTGCATTTGTCGTGTTGTCCTCTAAGTGAAGGCGTTACTTATTACCTTCAACGCGAATTTTTGTACGCCATTTTGTAGACAATTCGGCTAAAATGCAAGCAACTTATCAAATAAAGAAGTGTTCGATTGACCTTTTAAGCCCGCACATATCACTCGCCACCCCCGGGGACAGACGATGGATGAAAACTCCGCCGTGATGGCCGTAGCATTGCATTCTGTCTCTCTACGAATTCCAGCCGAAGGCCGTAGCCGGCTTTCTAAAAGTTCGCCGACCTCCTCCAGGGAGCTGAGATAAAACCACGCATGTGGATGTCGATACGAAGCCAGCCCAACCTACCCTTGAAACTTCTATTTCGTGGAGTGACGTGGATTCTCCCCTAACAAACAGCATTTTACTATTTGTATCACAAGTCAGCACCGTGATATTGTATATTCGGTAAACCGCTAAACGAGAGATGAGGATGTAGCAGACACGGTGAGGACAAGCAAAGTGATTTTTTTCGTCGCTGGCTAGACCCCAAGATACATCACATTTGAAGCAGAGGGTGGGCTTACGAAGTCTATGCTGCTAAACCTGTGCTGGCTGAAATCAGAACTGGTCCAGAACTGCATAGTCTTTCTAAATGCGTTTGCCACAACAATTTGTTCTGTAACGAAACAGATCCCTAAAACGAAGCCCATACTAAGACGGCAATACAGTCGCTACTGGTAAAGAGCTCATTGGGATATCTGCATACGTAGATGTATACTACAGCAGGCTCCTTGAAGCGTGTCAATCATCACAACGGATTATTCGGCGTGTGAAGGCAGTAATTTATAACCTGCCAAATATGATCAAGTGTGTCTCGGCGTGCAACGTTGTATGCAAGTGCTCTCACGACAGAAGGAGGGCATTCGTCTGATGTGAAAACATGTTGCATTGGCATGCTTAACGCTTTATAAGCGCGACTTCATGGAAAAGAAAAATACAGTTCATGTGGCGACGTCCCGTTGGAAGATAGCTTAAAAATCTGGTTCAATCTGGTTCCACTTTACTATTTAGTAGTAGGATGTGAAACATCTTGTTGTAGGTTTATTACCAGGTGGTTAGACAGAACCTAACTAAGGACAGCGACCACATGCAAGATATTTCTTATGATTTAACGATTCCAACGCTTTGTGCTACACAACAATTTATTCTAGCTACTAATTTTAGCACATATATTGAGGATTAGCATTTTTTCGCCGGAATCAGGGGTTGTTGGCAAGAAAGTATTCCTGTATAGCCGTTGTGAGCAAAGTAATTACGGCAAGAAACAATGCAACCAGAAAAGAGTATGGCAAAAGGGAAGATTCGAAATCCGTGTTTCACAAGCACATATGGACTGCGACTCTGGAGAACTTGCTGAGACTTGCGGAGAATACCAATTGCAGTGGTGTGCTATACAGGCCAGTGCTATACAGCCTGTATGCACATAGAGTTATAGTTAAGCTGACTGCCGATATAAAGGTAAAAAATGTTTATGAGTGTGTGAGAGAGAGAGAGAGGGCAAAATAGAGGGAGAAGATAAAGAAAGAGAGAATTAGGGAAGCTGGGAACAATGATAAAGCTGGCGACGGCACCGCACTGAGCGGAATCACTCAGGTGAACTCGAAGTGGTCTCAACTACGACTGAAGCAACAGGTGAAACAGGTGGTTTTGAGTGACGGCGTGAGTGGCACGTTGATGCCCGTGTCGAAGAACTGTTGTGGTAGAGCGGAACAGCGCCTAAAGTTGCTAGTATCGACCATATACTAGCAATGGTCTCACCACATATAAAGGCTCAAACACATATAAAGTGTATAAATCAAGACTCCCTATATATGTATATATATATATATATATATATAAATATATATATATATATATATATATATAGAACACTGAAGTAATACCACAAGTATCCCGGTCATGTAGGTTAGGGGCTTACCAGGTTTTTAGTGTGTTTCAGAGTACCACACTACCCGGACCAAAGGGTGTGCGTTATGCATTTATGTTCCTGGCCACTGCAAAAAAAAGAATTATATATATATATATATATGTCTATATACGTGCATGGCAAACACATATGCATTGTATTAAATAAGACTCCCTCTCCTTAGGATGTCTACTGTAAACAAAACACCAAGACTAGTCTATTAACTACAGTGTGCAGTGAACAACGACCAATAGCCAACAAAATGCAAAGCAACCTTGAACAAATCAATAAAGTATCAAGACTGAAGTACTCCTCCCAAGCTTCAACGACTCTCAAATTAAATAGGCTATGCATTTGTGTTCATGTATTGCAACCACATCCCACACGGGTCGATGTCTATCGCAAAAAAGGTTACCCGTGCAATAACGCACAAATGGGGTCAGAATATGTCCACCTTTCATGCGATAACTTGACTTGTTCTGTCGGACAGGCAAAATGGCAAAACGGCACCTCGAAGACGAGGCGCAGCGAGGCGAAGGGCTCGAATAAAAGACTACTGGTTAGTTTCGTGAGGTCGGTCTGTACCACATATTAGATAGTTATGGTGATTGTATGTATATTTGGGTATGTGCATATGCTCCGTATGCGCGAGTAGCGGTGGCCGCGGTAGGCTAGGGTCAAGATGGCTTACACTTACAGTGGCAGTCGAGGTTCAAGCGAGATGAACACATCATCAAGGCAGCAGCGAGGTGGTGAGGGTGTAACGTCCCCGCTGTACGCATGGTTGCAAGACAACGTTGCCTAGGGCAGTTCGTCGGTCGCCAGAGTCCATCATCTGTGTACAGCATAAGAGGGGGCGATGGCCTCATCGAACTCGATTCATGGTACTTTATGTTTTGCGCAGGCCCCCCATGTAGACGGACCTGCATCTGCGTCCGCGTCGTCAGCTGGGCACGCAAGACTGGCAAGACTCATCATATGTTTTCTATCAATTTTCCCGATATTGTGACCACACGTTATTGGTCCAATATATTTTAGGGAGCGACATTAAGGAGCACTAATCGAACAGTACAGGTGGCAACCATTGGATTTGCCCTTTCAAAGGTAGAAACATATATTTACTTATATATATATATATATACGATTTATGTTTTTGACATTTCCCGGGCATATAGTTTTTTTTATATAGTGGCATGTATATGTTCACAATCAAAGTAAATATATATTTCTACCCTTGAAAGGGCAAAGCCAAAGGTTGTTGCGCTGCACCTGTACATATATATATATATATATATATATATATATATATATATATCGGCAATTTCGGAGTCGAGTTCCGTCTTTGAGACGAGATGATGCGTTGACTGACGGCTACTTGTCTAGCCTCGCCTCAACGTAGGAACTTCATTTCACATAGACGTGCTGTGGCCGTACCAGACTGCTCAAGTGAAAGTGGAAGTTATCCGAGCTGGAAGACTTACCTTTCAGAAGGGCCACCTTTCAGTTTTCACGTTTTCGCGCCATGAATTCAGTTGCCAGATGCCACAGCGCCGTCACAGCCAGGTCTAGGACGGGAAGAGGCCGACGAACTCCATGCAGAGCTCCACCTCAGTGGGCAGGGTTCGTGAATTCACACGCTAGACGGAAAACTCGAGGAAAAATCGACGAAACTGCGACAACAACAACAACGACAACGGGGACAGCAGCGCCGGTCGCGACGATGCCGATTTGTGTATGTATGGCAGCGCTCGGCGTCGATATTGGGACGAAGCTGAAACGATTCAGGACTTCATGTTCTGCCGAAAACGATTACGACCACAACAACAACAACAACAACAACAAGACGGGCAACGACGACAACAACAAGAAGGGCAACGACAACAACAACAACAACTTCTGTACCAATAACAACGGCAAAACAACTTCAACAACAACAACAACTACTACTACTACTAGTAAACGTATACTGCTACTGCTACCATAGCTGTTGCTAGCACCAGCACAGCTACCGGGTCCCGGGTCACAACCTGTTCACCCGCAGACTCTCCTGCCCCCGAAGTTCTGTTGAAGGCAGCAAAGGGCAAAACCCTAAATTATAGGTAGGGAAGACATCGAAAAAGCGAAGGCGGGTGTAGTGGTGTTGTTGTTGAGGAGAATGAGGCATGTTCTTGGTTGGCAGACGCTCCTTTGACCGAGGGCCTGAATCCATGTCGGAATATGGAGGCCGGGGGTTGTCACTGCTCCTAGCGGCAGCTGCCGTCATTGTCGTCGCCGCCGCCGCCTCAAGATGGTAGCCCACACAAGCTAGTGGTGCACGACGCCATTCCAGCCGACGGCAGCCGCAAAGCTGAGACATGCACATTTTAGTCTGAACATATGTATTTACGTATGTATAGACCTACCTATGTATGGACATATTGTTGCATGCATGCCCGCACATGCAGCCGCCAGCCCAACCATGATGTTTTTCCACCACCTAACAGTTAGCTGTGATGCAAATAATATATATATATATATATATATATGTGTGTGTGTGTGAGGTAGACCGTAGACCACCATAATCCTATGCGCTGGATCCTAGAGCCAACAACTTACAATAAAGAAGACGATGGAAAGGTTATTACAGCACAACACCAAACCGGTGTGTAGTTGTCCTCAAAGGAAAGAATAGGAACACTATGTTATATTTTGTCTATTGTTGCCGGGTCGGGTCGTATTTAGGAATGTGGCTGTAAGTGCACCCATCAGCCCTCTTCACGAAGACCTTGAGTGCTTGAGTTCACCCAATAAATATATACAGAAATAAAATAGCATTATATATATATATATATATATATAGTTTGTAAAACAGTTTGAGATCTTTAGGATCATGCTGCGGTAACACTCACCATGCACCACGGAGTGAAAAAAACTAAGGTTAAATATTTCATTTGAAACAGAGGCCGCACTAGACTGTCACATATGATACATGCAACGCCACATATTTCATCGAAATAAAGCGCAAGCGGTTCCTTTGAGAAATAGTTGTAACATATTTATCAATCAAAAAAAAATCCACATACTCGTGAATCAGGTGAGGGTTCTCGGTCGTCTAGATGTAACAGTTTTGTTTATTAACACCCCTATTCAGAAATGGGATTTGTCAAATAGTATCATTTTATTTACAAAATCGGCATCACGATGCATCGTCTCGGAAACCCAATTGACGAGGTTTAATAAAATGTTTGATTCAATGATTTAAATAGCAAAAATGCGCTATCGCCGCTAAGAAATGTCAGGTACTAGCCGGGCCTCCTCCCTGCTGGTTTGAGACGCGCTTGTTAGAAGGGCAACTTTAATTTTGCCCGCAAAGTCAAGAGCGTCGATTATTTGTGTAGATTCAGTCGTGGTATGACTCAATTCGTGCCATGCAGATTTCATAAACCATATGGGCAATACCATATGGGCCTTACCTACAAAAAAAAAGCTAATAGAATTAGCACTTAAGTAGAAGACAGGTAGACACGCCAATAAACAATGCTTGCGCAAGCAATAGAAATCAATTCTTGATTCGGTAATAATAGGGAAAGTGGTTTGATTTTTGGGTTATCACTATTCCGAGATGTCGTCAACTGCTGCTATTATTGCTCATTAGAGTGTTGGAAAAGTGCACAGCGCTCATTGGGCTCAATGCCCACGTGACGAAATGTCATTCCTGTCGTTCTGTTCCACCCACCTTCCTTACGTCACGAAAAAGGACGCGTTTCCGCTCCCGCTCTGTGCGTACTGTCGGCTTGTAACTTTAGGGTGGAGCCCTTTCTGGCGGCGGCTTCATCAAGGTTATGTGGGGAGTCTGTTTTTCTTCCCGGTCCTGCCTCGTTTAGTTGAGGCCGCTAAGCTTCAACTGTGAGAGGCTTCCTCAAGGGCTGCCTGTTCCATCCGTCTCACCTTTTAAGTGGTTCCTGAAGCGGCGAGGACAACCACGACGATGGCGACGACGGCAGCAGCAGCAACAACAGCCAGTCCACGGGCGGGATTTACTCAAAATATAAGTGTGGAACTAACTAATTTAAGGAGTAAGTTTTCAGGCGGGGGTGAATGCCCGGGTGTGTGGGGGGGGTGGGGGGTGGCCGCGATTGGAGACAAGTGGGGTGAGTTTCAAGACTCAACAAGCTATTGTTAACATTGAAGTAACTTTGTACAGCAACGCGTCTTCTTCCCTAGTAAGAGGGCAAGAGAGAGAGAGAGAAGAGGTTTGCTCACGTTAGTAGTAACGTGCTGGAAACCGGCCATATGGAGACGGGGCGTACTTGAGACCGAGTTTAGAGCTGTCCGGTCTCGTATGGATATGCTGCTGAAAGGCAAAATTTCGCCCACAAAAGAAATCGTATTGCCGGTTGAAGGGTACACGGTTTACGGTAGCAAACAAGGGTGAACGAGTGTGCGCTATGGAGTTTCGTTGTATTTCCTAACTGAGCTTGTGCTTTGAGTGACACATTCAGCCAACGCTTTCGTTCTTTATGAAACGACTTGCCGGCTAGTTAGCGAAAAGCTAATGTAAATCATCATATATCATATACTCATATAAAGTGCTCGGCTACAAATAACGCCGCAAATGAAACTGTAACTGCCTATAATAAAAAAAAAATAACGCCGCTAAATTGATGACTAAAATAGACTTCAACCGCTTTAAAACCAGCTTGGCTGTAACCGGCCACTTTGCCGCGTGCCTATTGTCTAGAAACCTTGACGATAACACTAGACACTCTGTAGTTGTTGTTGTTGCTAAACATATGACACTTGTAGAACGGAACCATGTTCCTGTGTACTGGTAAAAGAAATTTCGTATTATACTTGACTTCCTTTCGTTGATGCATCCTAAAGTTCCGCAACTACGCAAGAGCTCAGAAGTCAGTCGGACCAGTATTGATACACTTATGGTAAAGACAGTTTGTACGCAAGTATATATATATATATATATATATATTTACATGCTTATATATAGAGTGTGACAGTGTGTAATAGTACACTTCTTTTAGAAGGTGCGGAAACATTTTGTGAAGAACTGAGAGTAAAATTACTAATTTAGGTGATACCGATGTGGCAAACTAAACACACCAGCATGCTCGGAAGAAAAATCTGCTGCTGAATTGAAAGACATCCAACATTGCTATATATATATATATATATATATATTAGCAATGTGTACAAAAATAGACCAAACTTAGTAACAGAGAATCGCAAATGCGCTTGGTCAATGTGGTTGGTGATTTTTTTCGAGTAATGTAGTTGCCATGGTTGTTGTAGGTTCTTCCGGAACACTGCGAGTCGCATTTACTTTTTCAATTACCTTCACCCGTCAACTTTTGATAACGCCGGATGCGACACCCGGGCATACAAGTACACTGTATTGCCTCACACACTTGAACATGTTCGCACAAAAATTCAGCGCGGAGAAACTCACGTACGCAAAGAAAGTGTCTCGCGTCGGAGTACTCAAAAAAGGGCGGAGGATTTTGAGAGGCCGCTTATTGTTTGGCAATCGCATAACGAACACACTAAGATACCAGTTTTGCCGACCCCGTCATAGCATTGACGTCCCGACAGGTGTCTCATGCGACGCTGCTGGTCGTAGCCCAAAGGTCGCTTCAAATCAAGTAAAATATCTTGACGTACAACCGCTTGCCAATAACTCCAATATTCTAATTTGCGCGAAAAATGACCTTGGTATAGAACGCTGTGCTCAATTGCTCTCTACGGCAAAGTTACTTTTGAGCTGCAACACTCCTCTTTCAAATACACCGTGTATTTTAACGAAAATGATTTAAATATATATACATATACATAATATATGTCTATAAAATATACAAAAAAAAAATATATATATATATATATAAATGCATTTTAATATATAAAATTAAAATTGAATTTCCACAACTCACAACCGTCCTTATTTCTGGCCCAGACTATGGACTCCCATGGCAGAGAGTTGGTTTCCGCATTTGCTTCTGCTTTTGTTCTTTTACGTTCATAAGCGATAGCTAAGACTATGCATTTATCTGTGAGTTAGCGTGCCGAGACAAGAACCACATCATTTGCGAGGGATCAATTAAAGAGTTTAGTGATCTAGGGTTTCATTGGTGTGAGATTGTTTTGCTGCAAGGAGTGCAATAGATATTTCTGAGGCATTTGCGACTGAGGTGCTACCAGAACGGTTCCATGCTCTTCCCACCGTTGTCTCGTTATTCGAACAAGGCGACAAGACTGCACTTTGTCAACTTGAAACGTGTGACCTTTTTTAACCTTATATAAGTTTTAGCTTTATTTGCTTGTATATAAGCGGTAACAACTGTATCCGCATGCACGTGTACACCGGATAAAATAAGTGTAACCAATAACGAAAAACGTGTAACTTACTTTGGCATTTGTTTAATGTCAGGCGCAGTAGTCCAAGAAGTCGACGATTTTTTTAGACTTAAGGTCATGGCTCATGCGCAACTTATTCACGGATTATTTGTTTGGAGAATAGTTAATTGGGCTTGCAAATCCAATTCGACATTCAGTACATGTAAACCCCCCCCCCCTTCAGCCCTAGCCGAGCCTTGTCGACCCTTGACACGCACAATATGTTAGAAGATATCGAGGTGATGTTTCTGCTGCCACGCAGCCTATTCTACTGCCTATGAAATACCGCAGTTGTGAAGATAGATTTGCGCTCGATCAACGCTTTCAAAGACATAAACAGCGTAAGACAGCAAGTTCGCGTAGGACAGAGATCCGATCGTAATATTCAGCATCATCGCCATAGATGATGCTTCGCCGCAAGCCTGGCTTGTGCTGAAGTGTCGGGTCGTAGCCGTTTTACACAGTTCGTATGAATAAACGGATCGACAAGATACAATTCGTCCGTCCGTATGCGAAGAATTGCGCACGATGAGCGTGTGAGGACCTGCTCTCGATTTCGGCCGATACGTGTGCCAAAAGTCACTCTCTCTATCTCTGTCTTTATCTATATATATATATATATATATATACAACACTATATGGATGGGTAGGCCGCCCGCGACACGTTCCCGCAATGATGCTGAGATCACGGCGCAATACGCGGACGCATTGCCTTTACTAACAGCGTTCCTAACTCACATTACCGTTCATAATCAAGTGTCATTCACATCATCACCGTCGTCGTCGTCGTTGTCGACGATCATCCACCGCTGACTGTTGTCACAACTTGTGTGTGTGTGTGTTGTGTCTGTCTCTCGACTTCGTCAACACCCCTCGAATTAAAGCAAGACTTGCTGACTCCTTCCAGCCAAGTAAGGAGGACAGCGGGAGGTCTGCTGAGGAGGCGACTGAAGGCAGGATAGCCGGTAACCAGCCAGAGGACTCGAAAAGCCGCGCGAACATAAGTTGTTGTCGTCGTCGCCGTCGTCTTCGCCGTGGTGGTGGTGGTGGTCGTTGCCGGTAGTGTTGACGTTGTCGTCATCTATTAATTAAATCCGCCAAGGCGGTAGGGAGCTTAACACAAGCCCGTCGTGGTATAAAATCAGTCCTTCCTCCTGAACTCAAACTGCCTGTGTCAAGAGGTTTCCGGATGTCTACAGGCGGAGGCAGCGTCTTCGTCGTCGTCTCTCTTCTTCTTCTTCTTCTTCCACGACCCCCGGCTCCCCCCCCCCCCCCCGGCCCGGCCCACTCAAGCTCCTTTTACCCACAAGTTTGCCCTGTGCTCCGAGCTTTCAGAGAGGGGTTTCAACACTCGGCATAGAAGGAAAAATAACCGACCACACCGACGAGCCCCGACGAACAGCACACAGAAAGGTGGTGGGTGTGCCGGCGGCGATTCTCTCAGTGTGTGAATCGCGCTCGGTTCGTGGTCTCGCAGTTTAGCGGCAGGGTTAGATTTCAATCGCGTCAATCCTAACTGTGCAGTACGTAACGTATAAGTGACGTCGTAGTGTACTGTATACCACTAGAACGCCCTTATTACAGCGTGTACTGTATTCCTATTGGAAATGCGTGCATTGATACCAATCGTCGCTACGCTGACAGGCTGTTAGGTTCCCCACGTTTAAGGTTGCCAGCTTTGTTACGTACAGACAAGCCGCATCGTACATTGTACTATATAATTACGGAGCTTTAACTCCTACACTGTGCGTACAGTGTAGGCTACTCGATCGAATCGTGGTTTATTTCAGTACGCATATTCTCCTATGTTTGGGTTTCATGCTAATAGATTTCTACTTATGAAGCGCAGTTGTAAGCCGTTCGATGGTTAGGTTAAGCTCATGAGGCATGCCGACGTCACCGTCTGCATCCAATGCTGCTTGCGGAATTCAGTTATCCTTATCGTTCTTAACTATCTTATCGTTGAACGAAATAGTTGGACAATACTAGATGGCCTGTGAGAATCGCAGCGCGTTTTCTCCACTCGAGTTTCGAGTGAGCAGGTGAGCGTTTAGGGAAAAGGGCGTTCCTGCCAACGTGCTTGTTCGGTATACGACAGTGTCGACAACCAAACATAAAAGAAACACGAATGCACATACATACACGCATGCTTTCGGAAGCCGGGACGCTTTTCAGAAAACTGCGTCGCTTGCTCCCGACGGGGCACATACATACAGATCTAGTCGAGGTAGCCTACCACTCAGTCGCCAGTATCTGTTAGCGAATGCGTTGTAAATTACGCTGATTGTACGCGTTTGTGCATAAATGCCAATGTGACTTGACAAAAAGGCGGCACATGCGCTGATATCGGGATTGTTTTCGATTTGTTTCGGACGGACGGGTTGAGGGTTGCACCACATAGACGCAGGTACGGGTGTATTGCAAAGCCGGATTGAAAAGCCGAGCCGACAGAAACAGCCGAACAAAACGAAGAGACTCACAGGCTACTTGGCGCAGACTGGCTGTGTCAATAGCGGAGCGCCTTCTTTTCTTCGCCAACAAAACCTGAAGAGGCCAAGGCGGTCGGAATGATACAGAGGAAAGGGGACAGCGAGGGCGAAAAGCAAGAAAGAGAAAGATATATCTAAATATATATATATATATATATATATATAGTGAGAGAGAGTGAGAAAGGCAGACAATGATGACTGGGTGGCGGCGACAGAAACGCACTATACAGTAGACCCAAGCCGGCTATGCGACTAACACGAACAACACCAAACACCGCCACTATGACTTCATTCACAACAATAACAAAAACAACAACAACAGCAACAGCAGCAGCAAAAACAAAAACAAGAACAACAACAACAACAGCAACAGCAACAGCAACAACAGCAACAACAGCAACAACAACAACCACAACAACAACAACAAAAACAACAAGAACAACAATGTCGTCGACAACAACAACAACAAAAACAACAAGAACAACAATGTCGTCGACAACAACAACAACCATCATCACTGCTGCTCCTCTAAACAGCTTCGGCCCACTTTTTGTTCCGTCCAGAGACAAAGAGTGCTTCAGGCTAAAGTAGAGCATGCGTATAGCATGGCCACTTCCGCCGAGCCAAAGTCGACTATCTGAAATCGTCTACTATCGTCGGCAGTCTCGCAGGCTCGTACGTAATACGCACGCTTGTTCGCGCGCTCTCTCTCTCTCTCCTCCGCTATCTCTCTCTCTCCTCCGCTATCTCTCTCTTCCACTCTCCCTGACAAGTTCGGCACGCGAGTTTCACCTAGTGCACATGTGTGTGCAATACTTACCTAGGTGGCTTCGAGCGGCAGCACCATATACAGCCATACGGGGCTGTTCTAGTAGTTTCCGCCAGAAAAACGGACCTATGTTTGGTTTAGTGTTATATTTATATATGTTTTTTTAAGTGACTTTTATTAATAATTTATTTCCTGTATTACAAATTTGTGATCACATAGTTTGCAAGGCTAAAAGCCGGTGTACGCGGTACTAGACCGTTATCTCTATTTCTCTTTCTCTCTCTCTCTCTCTCTCTATATATATATATATATATATATATAACTATTCCCGGTTCAGCCCCGGTTATATACTGTATTGTCATTCGAAATTTTCTTCTACACAAGCATTTACGAGTATTGTAAACCACTTCAGCGCACAGAAATCAAGTCTGCACAATTTATGGCGTCCGAGTTGTACCAGGCCAACATATAGCTAGATCCGCACCGAGCCAAGTCGCCTTTCTAACAAGACCAACCATGGTTAGCATTGATAAGTGCACTGCTTTAGCGTTCTTACCTATTGCCCTTACTTCTCAGCAGAATAAAATGATTCGTACCACGAGGTTTCCAATTGGGCCTTCAGGGTTGGAGGCGCCACAGTCCGGCCCGCCGTGTACTCCGCTATTGTCTTAAGCAGACGTCTCCTATCCTCAGAGGGCCATCATTTTTGTCAGGTTGCACGAAATTCGGGCCGCCCTTTTGGCCGCGTACGTCAGGTGGGCTGCGCCCATGAGGTCTGTGGCCAAAACGACTTCCAGATACTTAGCCTGTCGAGTAATCTGAACCGCGATTGTCCTAAGCGGCAGGCGTATGCTTGTCATTCGTCTTCTTTCGGTGAGATAGAGCGCATCGGTCTCTTTGACGCCTGCTCCAGAGCCTGATGGTCTGTCATCCACGCCATGGGCGTTCTCTAACCGCCGAGTTAGTGGCCTCTTCCCTTTGGGGACGGCAAATTACCCTATATTCGAGATCATCTGCTTAGGCTTACACCTACTGCCTTTGCCCACGGCTCGTCGCAGAACACTGCGTACGGCTTATTGGGGACTTATTGGAAAGACATATTCTCTATAACTTTCGGAAGCCAATGTGGGAGTCTCAGAGGCTGGAGAGGATGGCGCTTCTCCTGGAGGCTCTTCATTCCTTCTGCCACCTCAGTTGATTATACGGCTTCTGTACCGATAGCACTTGTGGGCTACACGAGATAGCTCCATGCAGGGCACAGCCAGCTTGACCATTGTTTTTTTCCAAGTATATACTACCACCATATCACCTAAAGAGAACTAATAGATAATGTAATAATGGGATGAATGGTCATGCGCCATCTCTACCGAGATATATGTGTTCCGTGTTGTGTTGTTCGATCATGTCCGATTATGCAATATATATATATATACATGCTCACTCTGGCACCTGCCTTGTCTAAGCTGGAACCAATGAAATCAATTTAAGAGTAGCCGCTTCACTACTTGAACCCACAAGCTCCCGATTGCAAGTTAGAGGCTTTGCCACTAAACCAAGAGATTCTGTTCTTGCTGTTCGCTTCATATTTTCCTCAACCTCCACGATTAGCAACCGCGGTAGTGGGTGCGCCGTAGGGTGGCTCGCATTATGGAAATACGACCGCTGACTGTTCCATGACCGAGACTCACTCATAAAGCAATAAGGAGGGCCGGGCCTGCCGAGGGCACATGGAATACATGAACCATTATGGTAGCAGTAGTAGTAGTAGTAGTAGTAAGTCGAGCCTGGTGGCGTGGTGGATTAAGTCTGCGCCTCGCAATCGGAGGAGACACGTAGGTGCGCGGGTTCGAGCCCCACCGTTTCACATTTGTATTTGTGGGGGTCCGTCTATGAAGCAATGTGAAAAACAGTTCCGTGGACGTTAAATCTTGGCTGAGGGTCAGCCCGAAAACTTTAGTAGTAGTAGTAAAAGTAAGTTGTTGTTGTCGTTATTGTTGTTGCGGTTGTTGTTGTTGCTATTGTTGTTGTTGCTGTTATTGTTGTTGTTGCTATTGTTGTTGTTGTTGTTGTTGCTATTGCTGTTGTTGTTGTTGTTGTTGTTGGCGCGGTAAATGCTTATAGCGGACAAATAGGCGGTTGTGTTGACGCCGTCGGTGGAACGCTTTGGCGCCTTGAGTCCTATCCATGCGTTGACGGACCGAGATCGTTTGACGTGCATTCGAAAAGCAAAGTTTTAGCAGCGATTCCGCTGTTGCTGCAGCAGCGGCTGCCTCTGCTGTCGCTGCTGCTCGACGCCGTTTCTCATTGAACCAACCACCGGTCTGTTAGCGCCTTGGGAATTGGCTTTGCACTCGCCCACCACACAAACTACAAGTAACCGCAGATATGCAAACGCATGCTGGTATATATATATATATATAAAGGGCGTCCAAACCTAGTTTGGACGCCCCAGGTATCGAGAACTCGTTGAACTAAGTATTTTTCCAATGAAATAAAAGCGGAAGTGTCTTGTTTAAGAGTGACAGTGAAAGTACTCATTTTTGATATGCCGATATGAATGGCTGGCATAATTTTAAAAAATCCACGGTTGTAAGAAAACGAGTCTTTCGGTGAAAAAGTTTTCGTGTTTGGAAGAAAAGTCTACTTGGTTTGAAAGTTAATCAAGAGTAAGAAGAGTAGGCCTACCGAAAACAGTTATTTTTGATCTTCGACATACATTACACTATACATTTAAATGTCGTCATTACGCCAGTTACAGACTTACGCCAGCCGCTAACATCCCGGCCTCCGTTGGGTTATGGATCTCTATGGAAATGCGCTATTGGGGAACGAGGGAAACCGGTTTACAGTAATCATATCACGAATCGGACCACCATCGATTTGGTACCCAAATGATTCCCACTAAACGCGCATTTTCTTGAGTATGTCTGTTAATGAGCGTAATGATAATTTAAAATGTATTGGACGTGAAAAATGAGAATTCGGGGAAGTTTCGCTCACCCAATTATATTGGCAGCACGTGTGTGTATATACTATATTATACTTGATTTATCTTATACTTGATTTTGTTCTTGCAACAAGTGCAAATAAGATACAAAATTATTGTATCTTTCTCAATATCCCTGCCAGTGCAGATCCCTATTCCGATCATAAAGTTAATCAGTTTGATTTTTTACTAACTTACAATGAGCGACTACCCTCAGCTTGAGGTAACTAAACATTTACCACATTCCTTCCCCAATGGTTATCCTTGATATGGCCTCCAGTCGTTCGACTGTAAATGGCATGTAGATCCAATTTTGTTGACTACTATTTGCGCGTGCTGAGTATGTATACACCGCAACCTAATCTCTTTTACCATAGTAAGAATATTCCCCAACACGCCATTGCGCATAGTCTCAGGAGGATGCATTTTTTTTCTCGATGTAAAATATTTTGCCCCAAACTACTCACCAGCCGGTTACATATTTACCAGCTCATACTAAAACAAACCGATGACTCTCTCTGAGGATACTTCTGAGTATCCAATCTTAAATATACGACAAACCTTACTCCAAAAATATCCCTTTCACTTTCCTCAAATTATTCACACTTCCCTGGGTGAATTGCTGACCATATTCTTTTTGAAAAATCTATAACGTCAAAAACGGATAACACATTTTTGTACTATGTATAATTACTCCCGTACAAAAGAACTTTTGTAATACACTACCAATTTATGGTGAATAAACTTGAAACAAAAGAAAGGCCCAAACGATTTCAAAACTATTAAGCGCTATCACAACGCTCCAAGTTGTTCTCGAAAGGGCCCTAGCCAAGAAGTTGCCTAATAATTTACGATCGATCAAATTCTTACTACCTTACATCTCGACTTACTATTGCCAATACATAAAGGTGTACGCAACCTTATTAGAGGGCACTTTTAATATCAAGGATAGTTTGACATCCGCTACTTTCTAGCCATTTGCTAGAGCAATGACATATTCGCCCCGCAAAACCGTTGATTTGCCCGCACATAACAGGTGACCCCCTAACGTGCTTCATTTACTGTTGTTCTGACCCTGGCAGTCGATTGCAGCAGATAACCCAACGAGCGCTTGGGCGAGAGACAGAGCGAGAGCTGAAGGACGTCGACAGATAGAGCAAGCGATGGTGCAGCGTGGCTCGTATTGCGCCGTGTTGATGGCGGCAGCCGCTGCAGCGTCACTCGCGTGTCTGGCGAGCGGCCAACTAGTGGCTCCCGATGGAGGAGGAATTCCAGAGGCCGAGGGAAGTCTCGTCGACTGGAGAGACCCGAGGGACCTGCGGGAGCTGCGAGATCTTCGGGACGAAGGTGGATTTCTTGGCGTCGGCGGCGGCGGTGGAGTATTCCACGATGGCGGACTTGTCGACATGAAGCGCGCGTTCCACGCGATGCGCGGTAAGAAGGCCGCACCATTCCACGCAATGCGCGGAAAGAAGCTGAAAGGGGCCAACGGAGACATCAGCACCATCATCGCCGAGCTTCGAAGACAAATCATGGCAGGAAAACGAGGTTCGTTGATGGGTTTGTGTGTGTTCTTTTCTTTTATACGGTGACGCCTAAACATTAAAGCGCATCGAGTCCAGGGCAAGCGGGGGCAGCATAGCCCGATGGCTTCCTCCCTCCTTTACAGGATCATGTTTTTGTGTCGCAAGGTGAAACGCAGTAACAGTAAAGACATCATTGATTGCGTTATTATTCGCTTGACGTGTAAACCTAAATACAAATGTCACCCTTTTATACCAGGGACGCTTAGAGCGGCAGTATAGATACTACCTATGCATCCATATCCACAATGTATCTTCCAATACTTACTAAGTATTTGCCTTTCATTGTGACAACATCTTCATTTTAGTATCGATTAGGTCCTTTCTAACATTTGGTCCTAAAGCTAGGGTCTCCGACAGATCTATATGTCTGCTCCCCTCAGGCTGTACATTATTTTACAATATGTCATCCCCTGACTCACAAGCTCGACATTCTGTCTTTCCCCCTCCTTATATTTAACTTGTTATATCCTTGTATCCAAAATCCCGGCCTTAGCATCTTCTAAGAGCCTACTTGCTCTTGAAATA
Source organism: Dermanyssus gallinae (assembly GCA_003439945.1). Taxonomy (NCBI): domain Eukaryota; kingdom Metazoa; phylum Arthropoda; class Arachnida; order Mesostigmata; family Dermanyssidae; genus Dermanyssus; species Dermanyssus gallinae. The sequence continues at coordinate 96,379 of QVRM01005398.1, read as the reverse complement.
TCGTTTGCCCATTCTACCCCGCCCATTTTCCACTTTACCTCCTCCCATATATACCTGCCAAACTCGATCCGGAACCCATTGCCAATTCCAACATATATATATATATATATATATATATATATATATATATATATATATATATATATATATATATATATATATATATACTACCTAGCGAACGTCAATAAGGTGAAATACGTGAGTTACAATGATCTGACTTTCCGATGTCTTGGCCTACACTGTTGATTGCAGGGTCGTTCTTTGGGATGCGCGGCAAGAGGTTTGGTGGTCCTGCTGATCTCGAAGCCGAAGTGGCAGCCCCCATCATGGAAGAGAGGCGGTAGACGACCGGGTGACTTACCGCGAAACGAAACTGGATGTCCGACTGTCGCAGACCACAGTACCGGGCCAGTGTGACCGGGCCTTCCTCAAACGAATACAGTTTTCCCCCACAATCCTACCCTACTGACAGATGTCATCGTTGTCGTTGTGATTGTTGATGTTGTTGTTGTCGTCGACGGCTTCGGCCTCGGTCACGGTCCCGGGCGACAGGATCCAAGCGTGGCACGAGCATAGGGTTCGTGGTACAGCTGAAGTCGGGACGACCGGAGTGTCCTTAACTGAGTTCCCTTCGTCGTCGGATGCCGCGTCTAACAACAACACAGACATACCCGCGCAACACATCCGAACATACAGTATCGAGCCACAGGGCTTCTGTCCAAGGCCTGACACACAATCCACCTGGAATATGGTGGGAACTCGTATGTGATATGATCCCGCGCATTGTCTTTAGCCCTATTGCACATTATTGATTGCACTAACTTAGCTAGGCGAACTAGCCACTGTCTACTATTGATGTAGTCGACTATTTCACTGGCCCGCGTGCCAAAAAACAGACTAGAAAAGAAAGGAAAAAGGAAAAACAACGCAGCACGTGGGAGATTAGTCACAACACAGGCTAACAACACACGACTCACGTCCTAGAGCTAGTCAACGAGGCATGAATGTATGAGACATGGTATGGGACTTGGAATATACAAGCCACGAATGCGAGAGTGCGGGGAGAGGGCATGATATATGGAAAAAAATAGAAGAAAAAGGAAATAGACGCTCATATAAATGAAACGTCATTTCTTGGTTTGCCGGGGTGAGAAGCTGTGAGTTACCTAATCTGTTCTCATAGTTGACATCGGCGTGTCCTCTCCCTCTCGTTATTTAATCTTTTGATTTCTTTGTTTAGTTCTTTCTTCTGCCTAATTATCCATAGTTACTTAGCACCACAATACACTTTGGCGCAAAACGATCCGACGCTGGGGCACAAGCTAGAGCTCATTTTCACACAAAATTTATACTTAGAGGCCACGCACTCACATAGCCACTAAAATATATATATATATATATATATATATATATACATACATACATATAAATATACATTATGTATATATATTAGCCCAATTTTCTTCCAGTGCAGAACGACGTGGGAACCATGTGAACCGTTAGGGCACCCTCCCACCTACAGTATAGTGCACTTACGGCCGAAGTCGATGTTCGTCGACGAATATCGAACACAAAGAATAACTAGACGTCCAACTTAACTCGCCAAACTTGAGATGATTTTATGATATTTAGCAATATAAGATTGACTTGAATTGCCTTTCCCATGTGGAGGGCAACAGATTCGGTAGCATTATGGAGGTAGCTGGGCTTGGTGAAAATGCACAGAACAGCCGAAACAGGTTGGGAGAAAGGTACCAAAAAACACTGACCTCTCGCGATTGCAATGTGTAGGCGCTAGATCCCTCTCGGAGCGGAGCTGTCCGGAGCAGTCCTTGGCACCGTGCGATGATGGGAGACGGTGCGCAAGCATAAAGGGCGTAAGACATTTCCCCATTCTTACTCGTACATTTGTCTATTTATGTGTTGCCTTAATGCGGAGCAATGCTAACAAAAAATGGCGCTAGCGGTCCAGTTGATCTGAAAAATGGGAGTCGAGTGCTTTCGACAGTCGTTGAACCGTTACTAAACGGCTACCTTCATCTCGCCGCGGTGAGTTGCCGAAACCTGTTTCGATGAAAACCTCTCAAAATATTTTTTTTGAACTCCGGTCAACGGGTTCGATGGTCATTGTCGTCAGTCCCGCCATGATCCTGCCGTAATTGGATAAGATTGCGCTACAAAAAAGCCAATTGAGTGCAGTGGATCATTTGTTTTTAGATTGCTGTGAATCTATCCAACCCAGGCCAAGCTAACTGGTGTATACAGTATACTCATATAATAATAATACAAGTGATGTACGAGTAGAGCTACCTTGTTTGATATAACAAGAGCAAAGCGTATTGTTTATAAATTGAAACACATAGAGAATAGCTCTGAAAGAAGGCTTAATCATATTAATTTGCCTTGATAAACCTTTTGTCTGCTATAATACTCTAAGGTAGATTTAACAATATATATATATATATATATATATATATATATATATATATAGATTTAACAATATATATATATATATATATATATATATATATATATATATATATATAGTCTCTCAGTGTTACCAAAATATTGTGAAATTTCATCACGATCCTCTTGTGGAATCCGATTCCTTTTCTGGACTGCACTAATGAAGCATGGCGTTACTTCCTATTCATGACACTGAAATAAGCTTATAATCTATACCCGCGCTGTAAAAGTTCTTCCAGCTCAATAGCTTCAAGATCCGCCGTCGTCATGCGCACCCGTAAACATGTTTGAGCACGAACACACACATGAAGGCCCATCCACAATCCACATATGTTACTACGGACTTCTCAGAGGCATCTAGAAGGGCGAGAACGTTACAGCAATGCACACAGTAAGTTCGACTAAGTAAGTCTGACTCTGCGAGATCTCTATGCTGGACTGAACGGGGGGCATCCTCGACAGCCATAATACATACGCTCACCAGATATCCGAGCATGCGACGTGCTTAGCTGCGGGGTGCGGTTCTTCGTCTAGAATCACCGTCATGCAATCGTGTCAACGTTTGCTCTCCAGCAGTCAATAGAGAACTATACGAACCAAATGCTAAACACTGTATCGCCTAACTGGCGATAGTTACAAATGTATCACCAAGCCTTGTTACTTGAGTCCAACAAGTACATATATAGGCAATTTCGGGCAGTCAACCATGGTAGTGATGGTGAGCACCCTAGCCGCTACGACGACAATAACAACGATGATGATGAGGCCATGTGGGCTGCTTGCTCTATCGGTGTCGGCAGGACAGCGGAAACGGGACAACCAGGAGGGCACATGAGACAGACTTGCAACTCGAATACTGTTGGTTTGCACGTTCCGTGACTGAATTAGCCGTGAGTACGTCTTGCATCCCGTCGTATTTACAAACGCAAATGATGATGGTGATGATGATGATGGTGATTGACGCGTTCCAGAAGCGCGCAACAATACAAGACCAACAGATATCTGAACATTTGATCTCATGACATCGCCGCGATAGAGGCCATGCGACAGGAAACTTAGCGTCGACAGCCACTGATCTTGAGGATCTCAAAGCGCATTTCGATGCGATAATTGAGGAAAAGATTGAGATAAAGGAAGATTGTAACAGAGAGAGAGAGAGAGAGACAAGACTAGAGCGTGTATGAAGAGAGCAGGGAGGCTCCCGCATTATTTGGTGGCAGTCGATACAGTAACGATACAATAACATATCACAACGTCGATTTGGTTTCGGTCGCGTAGTTAGTGAGTAAAGTATCAAGCGTCGTACCATCAAATCAACGCTCTCAATCAAAGCAAATGTCCACAGATCCACATCAACTATGAAGAAATTGGATTATATTACAGTAAACAACCAGACGGACACAATAAATAATAAAAAAAAGTGAAATGTTTGGCTATGTATTTATTGGTTGAATAGTTACATTCGCCATTACAGGTATATATATATATATATTCACTAGACGATTTCACCTCAAAACTTCCACTAGAGCTCTCTATTCCATATATCAGCTGTGCACCGCAAGACAATTCGCTGCAAGCATTTGGGACTGCATGGTGCACCGCCAGCAGCAACCACAAAATACTGATTAGTTTGAAATGCTAGCACTAAGTTAAATATGTCTGTACGCTTTTTAAAGTGTCATAAAGTTTGATTATTAGCAAGCAGAATAATATACAAGATAATGTTTTCATAATAAAATACATTTTAATATCAGTGTCATTAGCTATATATATATATATATATATATATATATATATATATATATACATATATATAAAGCTTCTTAGCAGGGTTGCCCTATGAAAGAACATTATTCAGGATAGATCTTGATTAGAGTGAACTTTTGAAACTACTCCCTGGCCTTCTGGCCCATAAGGGCCTAAACCGAAGGTCAAGGTTGTGCAAGTCTGTGGAGTGACTGAAACTTCTCAGTTGCTTTAAATGCCAGAAGCAGGATCCAAAGCAGGATCCCTAAACTGTAAGTAGATTCCGAAGCTAAGAAAGGTCTGCTTTAAATGTGGCGGTGTGATGCTCTCAGGGAAGCACGGGATGCAGCACCAACCGCTGTGAGAGGCCGACCCATCAAGGAGGTGGTTTCCCATATGATGACTTCGGCGGAGGCATGGAGGGAGGCGACGAACTTGTTCGACGCTGTTTTGACACTCAAGACAGCCAAGGAAACGGCCAGGCGGGAGAGGTTTGAGCGGGTCTCTCGGGAGAGTGGTCGAGACGAGGAGCCGAGGGAGGGGGGAGGGGGTGGGGAGCAGCCAGGCCCTCATGGTCTCGACGCACCCTCACAGGACGGATTACAAAATGGCATCCCCCTATCCAACCGCAGGTAGACATGCGGGATGATAGTCAGGGATAGAGCTGATTGAAGAAGAACGGCAGAGACGCCTCTCCCACGGCTTCGATGTAATGCCAAAGTAATACCGAGCCTGGGGTGGTGGGGAGGAATCCGGGTTTAGTGGGTTTGCGAGTCTCACACTAATCACGCAGGCTGCTAGTGGCGCATGTGCATCATGCATTCCCAAAACCTCCCAGAAAAAAAAAACAGAAAGTGGGAAACACATGAAGGGGCATGGCGATTGCTAATGATCCCGAAGGCAACTGGACAGTCGTAGGGGGGGGGGTCCTGGATCTGCGTAATATATTAAATATCCTAAACTGCTGTAAGGCTGCCTATAATGTGCTCGAGGTGACAGCCCGTGAGCGGAACAGTGGCCGCCAGCTGTTGTCCGAGCCGATGTTCCAGACGGAAAACCAACTCCGATGCGGAAACAGTCACCGTGATATGTGTTTAAAAAAGTGCTTGGTAGATGAATGAGGAGGACAGCTCAAGAGTTTAGCTTAATCAAGGACGGATAAATTAGTAGTTTCCTACAGCCGCTATTTTGCATCAAAAGGACCTCGAAAAATTCGATGGGCTGATTGAGAAACTTGCGAAGAAAGCACCTACCGGTTCCAGCAGTTGTAGATTATTGATATTTGGCAAACAGCGAGGTGATCCACCCTTGGTTGCCACGAGCCATGTAAACTGTTCACTTTTAACGGTTGATAGCCTCGATGCCTCCTTATATATCACAGATTTGCCCGCGCATTTAGTAACTTCCCGCGTCTTCGCTACTGGTGTGGCGGCATCCTCTATTTGGCGCCCTGTATTTAGTTTGCTTCAGCATTGCCGCCAGCAGACGATATATATGCCCGCGCTGCTTAACGGACGCTGCTATCCTACATTCTCCCCCCCCCCCCTTCACCGGCTTGTTTCGAATTCGGTCCCATCTTCACCCGCGAACTCCCGTAGACGGCTCGGTGCGCGTCTCATCCGCCGTGGACGTCCTTCACACGGCGCGCTGTTATTTTTGTGTTGATCTTCTGGCGCACCTCGTCATTCTTCTGCAGGTCTCTGCTGTGCACCTTGATCCGCGCGCTGTAGATAGCCTGGCCTCTGCGCTGCCCGTGATACCTGTGGTTGGCCGGCACGCGTCAACCGGTTTCTGTGCCATCTTCTACCTCTTTCTTTCGTACATCATCGTCTTTCAACTCGTACATGTCTTCACCGACTTGTCTTTTTACTCTCGTCGGTAGTCCATACTTCTCCTCCCCCTTTGCAGCAACTGGTTTCCGTATTCTGACCCAGTCACCGGGCGCGGACTTGGTTTCCACTGCCGCTCTCCTCCTGTCTGCGTACTCCTTTTGTTTGTTCTGTCTTGTCTCCACTCGCACTCGCTCATCCTCATCATTCTGATTGGTGTTTCCTCGCCGGAGACCCGCGTCCAGTTTCGTCCTCATAGATCGTCCATGTAGTAATTCAGCGGGCGATTTGCCTGTCGTTGTCTGTGCGGTTGCGTTGTATGTGCCGATCATCTCGGTCAGACGTCTCCGCCGGTCGCCGTTCATTTGGGCGGCCGATTAGATGAAGCCGCCCAGTGTCCTATTGAACCTTTCCATCAACCCATTTGCTTGAGGGTGATACACGGGTGTACGTATGTGTCGAATTCCGAATTCGGTTATGAATTCTTCGAAATCATAGCTCAGGAACTGGGGTCCGTTGTCCGTTACTATGCTAACCGGAATGCCTTCATGGTATATGAGCCGGTGTAGCATGCCAATGATCCGACGAGCTGTTGTTTCTGCCATAAACTCTACCTCAGCCCACTTCGAATAGTAATCCATGACAACCACCGCGTTCACTTGCTCGTGTGATCCTTTGATCCTCTTGGCTTCTATGATGCACCTCTCCACGTGTAGCGCAACCGTCAGGGCCTGTTCGACCGGCAGGTCCTCTTCCAGGAGGAGCTTTTCTCTCACCTGTGGCATCGTCGCTCCCAGAATGAGCTGGCTCCTCAACGCCCGGCCCCGATCGTCGAACTCGCAACCCACCAGTAGTCGTCGCAGTGCCGCGATGTACTCCAACAACCGCTCCGCTGCGTTGTCGTCGGAAGAATTCGTCGCGGGCGATGGCCATTCCCTTATGTTCCTTGAATATTTCAGTTATCTTCGCCACCATCTTGGCGTACTCGGTTAGTGGGACCTCGCCATCCTTCTCCGGCTCCGTTGCCTGATCCGCCATAGCACGATATTGTGCTTGGCCCTTGAGCCCGAGGCAGTGTAGTAAGTTTGCACATTTCTTCGCGTCGGTCAACTTTGCTACGTCGACCGAGGTGGCTTCTAGATAAACCTCAAATGCTTGATGCCACTTCGTCCACGGTATTGTTGGTCGGCCCATGGCTGGCAGGAACGTAGCTGAGGGTGGCAGACCTGTGGCCATTGTTGCGGTGGCTCTTTCCTTCCAGATCCTGTCGGCTGCGCCAGTTGTAGTATCCACCACCCTAACGACCGGACGGGACCGTTACGAGTTCGCTAGTCTTTCGCTCAAACAACACACGTCCTCTGCCTGGCTCGCACCAACGACTACTGATTCCTGTATTCTCATGCCTCCTTATATATCATAGATTTGCCCTTGCATTTAGTAACTTCCCGCGTCTTCGCTACTGGTGTGGCGGCATCCTCTACTTGGCGCCCTGTATTTAGTTTGCTTCAGCATTGCCGCCAACAGACGATATATATGCCCGCGCTGCTTAACGGACGCTGCTATCCTACACCTACGTTTAGCCCCTTTTGAAATAATAATTTTCCGGCTTTGTTCAGAAATGGTGCATTTTGTATGGGTACTTCGTAAGAGCAAATTCTTGTGATAGCGTGAACAGAAGCCAAGTGCGCCAAGTGTTGGCCATTTTTTTCTAAGCCGTTACATATGCGAGTACATTTCTGACAAGTTTCAGTCCACTTGTTATTGGCTTATTGTACGGCACCTTTGCAGTGGAGGAAGATCCAATGCACGCGCGGTCTCCGGAGGTTTTTGTTTTTAGGGGTGTTGAAGTGATTGGTGCTGGTGATTAAAAAAAGCGCTACTAGGTGACTTGAAAAACTGACGTATTTAATTAAGACTATCCGCGCCAAAAAAGGGGTATTTGTTTGTATTGTTATAACGCGAAGGATAGGAAGAATTATTGATGGAGAAACTGTACCTACCAGTGAGCCGTTCCAAACTAGGCTACTTTTGCTGTGTAGTGAGGCGGTCGTGGCTCAATCAAATGATTTGGTCGCTTGCCGCGCTAGAATGAACGGAGTCTATAAGATTCGACTGAAGAAGATATCCTGTTTACTCTTTTGCTAGTTCTCGACGAAGAGAGCGTGTATTACGCGGAACTCTAGTTTCCTGCTATAAGTGCTTGGGGTTATATCATATTGATTCTAATTGCCGTAATGAGGTTAGGCGTGAAAATGTAGACAAGCTATTCATTTAGTTGTCAACTGATAGCACGAGGCAAAACGTGTAAGCTGCAGATGTATATATATGTATATATATATATATATATATAGAGAGAGAGAGAAAAAGAAACTTTATAAATATTTATTATTTAATTTTAGGGTTACAGGGAAATGTAATTAGCTAACTACAAAAGCTTGTAAGGAGCGCTACCAGCCGTGCTTTCTTCGAGGCAGCCCCTTATTGTGCCCATTATTGCTGCCGCAATGCCGCACTGAATCGCCAGAGATAGCCGCTGAACTAGAACGTCAAGAGCTCTTTTGTCTCCTGTCGCCAGTTCGATTCGTTTGCCAATATTCTAAAGTAGCGACGTGCCTCAAGACCCGGTCCCCCGAGTGCTCGAATACTAGCGGCACGAAAATTAACTCGTTGGCGAGCTGTGCAAATGATCTTGCCTTTAGGCGTCAAGCCGTGCGTGCCGTGGAGTTAGCGGCAGCTGCACTAGCCTTCTGAATTAAGCGTGGGGCCAGCGTGTCGGTGATCGTCGCATCATAAACAAGCGCTTTTCCTCTTTCAAAGGGGATAAGGGTGAGACCGTCCGGTTCAGTCATTTCTCAGGAGGCCGGTTGGCTCTCGGATGCACGGCATTAGAGCTAACCTGAAGGCCCGTGCTGTAATCTCATTAACTTCAATGTGACGGTCTTGGCGTCCTTCGCTTCTACTGCAGGAGGAGAGCCCTGGGTCCCCAAGAAATCCACCTGTGTTCCGCACGGACACCGGTGCTCCTTAGTTAGCCTTGTCTCCAACTTCAAACCGATGCGCAGACTAAAGCTTTTACGGTCAAGTAAAATGCCAAGATTTGAGGAGGTGATGGCTTGAAGCCATTTGCTGGCTTCTTTCTGGACGACCGCACGCTGTCGGGCTTTCACGTCTGTGGTTAGTGCACCAGAGAGTAAGCGCTGGTACTTTATGGAAACGACGAGGTCGTCGTAGGACCTTTGCAGGTATTTGTTTGTTTTTGGGAGTAAGCCTGCGAGGTGCTCGAATCTCGCACCCGCACCTCTTTGGCTTCCTAGAAAGTCTGCAGGGCCACGGGCGGGCTGATGCGCTGGATAAAACCCTCTGAGGCGTGTAACGATGCAACGTGACAGCTAGCTACCAGTTCTGCTAGAGGGGAATTTCCCAGAGCTCCGAGTCTCCTCCGAGAAAGGGTAGCTTAGGTCCAGCTGCTGTCGGCATTAGATGGGTCGCCGAGTCTGGTCCTTAGGCTTTGTCCAAGTCCCGCAGCAGATGTTTGTTCACTCCGACGTCTGTGCCGATTCTTGTTAAACCCAAGGATGATTTCAATAGGTTAAACACGCTGTGGGGACTGAGCAGGCTTAGCTTGGTCAGGCGGGAGCAGAGGCTCTCTATCCTATCTGCGAGTTCCGGACGAATAGCGGCCGACAGTAGAGGACCCCAGGAGCGTCATGTCTGCTGTCTCGACGAGTTTGCACCCGGGAAGGAGTGCATCAAAAGCGGATAGGTTAGGATGACCCTTGTAAATAAGTTCGCACTTCTGGGAGTTGAACTCAAGCCTAGTCTGCAGTCCGAAGTCAAAAACTCTTTTGATGTCTGCTTGTACCACCGATGCTTCTCCCCCGATGGTGCCATCATCTAGGTATCAGAGGTTCAAGAGACCCTGGATAGAGCCTTAATGGCGTCGAGCCCGGTAGCGTGGTGGCTTAAGTCTGCGCCTCCCAACCGGAGGAGACAGATAGGTGCGCGAGTTCGACCCCACCGTTGCACATTTGTATTTATGGGGGTCCGTCCATGAACCAATGTGAAAAACAGTTCGTGGACGTTAAATCTTGGCTGAGGGTCAGCCCGAAAACTTTAGACCCTTAGTGGCTAAGCAAAACAACGGCAGACCACGCGGGTCGCCATGCTGCAGGGCGCTACATGAAAAAATCGTTCTGTCACCAAGTGAGAGTTCCGATCAGGATATATTGGCTTGGTCAACCAGAGGGGGCGTCTCTGGCCAATCAGCTAATAGAATACTGTCTACAGTATGTGGTCATGACGGACCTGGTTGAAGGCGTTCTGGAAATCGAGTTTGGCGACGACAAAGTTGTTAGGCGCACTGGTAATAAAAGCATTTGCAGTGTGGACCGCGGCTTCTATGCTATCAGGTGTATTGAAGCCAATCTAGTGAGTAGCCCAACTAAGATTGTTCCGTTCGGAATGGGTTTCTGAAGGAGACGGGCTTGCTGGCGGGAGGAAGGAATGAGTGTTCGGTGTCCGAGTGTACTGCCGTCATGGATCGTGCTGCTTGTAAAGCAATGCGTGCATGTAACCCTGCTGTACAGAGTAGCGGTGATTAGACTATCTGTACCCGCCCGAGGCTGAATAGGTAATCCCCTTGCCGGGCTCGTCCGAGTGGTTCGGACCGACCATAATTTCAAAGGCGTCTCGGGGCATGGCTTTTTGGATTGACAGGCTTCTTCACTTCGAAGGCTGACAAACAGCCTGATGACTGGACAGAGATGATTGGAAAGGTTATGAAGTGTGCTGGCTGCTTGAGGGTCGAGGCCGCTCAGCATTTTTACAGTGCTGGTAATTCCTTGCGAGGAGGTCTGCCTTCCGAGTGAGGCGCGCCCTCGATGGCGACAAGTCCATCCAGGTAGTGCCAGAGGCTCGGCGGTGTCCCACCTGGCAATGGCGCGTTCTGTGTCGGTGATTCGTAGGTCTCAATGCCTTGAGTGGGCGAGCGTAATGAACTTATCGGATATTCCATCCGAACTATGGGCGACAATTTTATGGACAATGAGGCGTGGAAACGAGAAACATCTTCCCTGCCTCAACCGGTGCCGAACCACCGGTTTCTCTACAAAAATTCCCGCGGGTTAATCGAACTGGCCCTGCCGAAAGACTCGTGCGCCCGTTATAATCTTCCTCTTTTCCCAAGCTACAGGACAATCCGGACACGAAGGCAACGCTGATCTGTGCGCATCTCCACAGCTTGCCCATTTTGGAGCATCCTTACAATCCTTGACTATAAGTCGGTTACTGCCATAGTTCACACATGACACGTGACCGCTGCAAGAAGATGCGTGATGACCTAAGTGCCGATATTTAAAGCACCTAGCAGGACGTGGTGGCTGGACTGTCACCGCGTGGGTCTGGAAGCCAAGATACGCGGTGGCCGGCAGGGCTCCCTTAAATTTGAGCAGCACCTTTCTCGTCGGAATAGTAGCTTGTTGTGGGTTGGGACCTTCTCACCCGTCTGCGATAGCGCCGGCAGGGCTAAATTCCTGCACGATCTCTTCTTCTTGCAAACCTGGGCTAACATAGCGCTAATGTTGTCGATATTTCTTGATGCCGTTTTGACTTGCAGCCCAGCGAGTTCAGCGATGCACATCAGCTTCTGTGCATGCTCGAGCTTATCGACGTTCGCCGAGATTTGTTCATTCTGTGCCTAGGGGTTAGCGTTCCTAACACCTTACCTCTGGGCAATGGGATGCCGCCTGAGTCTGCACTGAAAGTTACACGTAAAACCTTGTGTGCACCTAAATCAACAATTTGCTTAAGTTTTACTAATATTTCTGTTTTTTTTTTTATATTACGCTGCCTGCTTTTATTTATGACCTCCTTTACAGTGCCGACACTTCCCGCTAGTTCGTTAAGTACGATTTGACTACCGTACGATCGTAGCGGTATCCAAACGTGTAAAAGCTCCATGAAGCCTGTTCACATTTTTGGCGCCAAACGAGCAAGATCTACGACTGTTATGATACAGATGACATCCTACTGGTGGCACCAGTAACACAAATTTGATTAATTCCTGACTTGTGCTAAGATCTTGAGATATCTCCCATAGGCCTACAATAACACATCCAAACCGTTCGACTTCGAAACCGGAATTCTCAACGGTCAATCTACAATTATTATTATTATTACAACTATATTTCTATAAATATGGCCGTACAGTTTAGACACAGCGCCCATAAATATTAATAATAACAACCTGATGGAATCATACAAGTGTTTTATAACAGTTTAATCACATTCTTAGCTTAGATTTGAGCTCTGTCGCCTATATTTTCGCATTTTGTATGCGGCCAGGTAGGGGGCTGATACCAAGGTATAATTTGCCCTGTAGGGGATGCGTTAAGACCTAGGTAAAGTGATGCTAAGTGACCAATTTTTTTTGTACGCGGCCTGTTGTAGAAGACTGATACCAAAATATACGTTGCCCTGAGAGGGTGCGTTAAGACCTAGGCAAAGTGATGCTTAGTGGCAAAATATCAAATCTTTTTTGGAATAGCTGTCCAGTCTTTTTTTGGGACAGCTGACCAGCAAATGTTCAGCGCTCTTTGTGGGATACCCACTAAATACCTTTCGTCCGGCCGCTCACATGGAAGCACTGCTAGGAATATACACTGCGCCTCGGTAGAAGCTCTTCACATTTACTTTACACTATACCAGGGCATAAATAATTCTAAATTGCCTATGCAAAGCGCAATCATCTTATCGACCCAGTTCAGTGTGAATTTGTGTCGCATCAGTATTACAGCATTCAATTATTACGGCAACAGACTGAATCGTGCTTATAAAGTTAGAAAAAATATTTTGCTCTGTGTATATCAATCAACAACAACAACAACAAAAACAGCTTATTACTGTAGTATCGCCGGCTATCTACTGTGATATCGTAGACTAGCTACACACCTTCATGCTACAGTACATCGGCGAAACAGCTATAAATCGTTATTTGCTACGTTAAGTAGAATATCTAGAATCCGCTAATGATGCTAAAATTGTACTGCTCCCGGGAATCTAATATTACCGATGAAGAAACACAATAAGCTATTTATCCTATTTATTTCTAGCTATGCAAATTGCAAAACCTTCTTTTGTGTGTTAATATGATTTGTCACGAAGACTACAGCTTGATTCTACTCAGCTAATTACTCAATAGCTCCTTTGGGAGCCTCATCAAAAAGGCATATAAATATGCTCAAATCTGCAAAATGTGCTGTTGAAAAAAGTAAATCGGCGCAGATGCTCTACAGGCACAAACTCTTCATCAATTTCTCATCTTTTCTTTCATAAAAATGAAATCAACAACATGAGGAGTCGTTCTTCGTGACAACCAAAGTTGTTCTACGTGCCAATCGCTCTAATAACACCAAAAGTGCGACATACGACTAATTTGTTTTCTCTTTTGTTGCAAAATAGCGCCGTGACTTAGCAAGACGGGTGCCGCCTTAATGCCAACATAAGGCACGTCGTTATATTATTATCACAAATACATCATTCCAATTATATATTGATTATAGTTTATATCGCAATGAGCCTTAAGTTCAATATGGCACATAATATATATATATATATATATATATATATATATATAATCGTCAGTATATCTAATGTGAACACAAAATTGAAATCCCTGAGAACTTAGTGCATGGCATTTCATTCCAAAGCTACCTGGTGAGATACATATCTAACTGCGCTTTGGTCACTTTTTCCTGCCTGAAGCATCTTTCTAGCTGGCCAAAATGGGCCCCACACCATGCCAAGGCTGTAGCTCAGCATTGGTACAATCTTAATCTTTAAAAGACGCACCGCCGCACTCAGAGACAGTCTTGCAAGGTCTCTCACCTCTGTGTGAAGAAAGGCAATAGCCGCGCGACCTGTCGCCGATGTGTCGAATAACGATCGTTCCCATATAGTGTAGTCGGGAAAACGTTTTAATTGTATACGTATACTATAGAAATGACTAACTGGTTAAATGATACATAAAAATGTTCGTTGAAATTTGGTCGCACAACATATTAAAACAGTTAGCTTTACTTAGATAAAAATGTTTAAAGGCGCACCTCTTATCGAACAATCCTGGGCACGAGAGCTAAGTAGATGTTGCTGCTGCCATTTTATTGAAGTCACAACGCGTAGTCTATCCAAATACCATTTCAGGACCCAGTAGTATTCTTTATTATTCTTTAACACGTTTTACACGTAACAAGCTTACCTTTCACCTAGAAGACAGTGCATTACGGCTACCGCTGTTAGATGTCGATTTTGATCGAAAGCTTGTCGCAACGTTTTTTGGAGACGTTTGGAGAACATGTTGGTTTTTCCGATGCTTTATTAAAAAATCCAGCCCTTGTGCTGTTGTGTGCGCTGAGACTAAGTGTACCGCGTTTTTCCTTCAAAAAGCTTCAACATGCTCGGTGCTAGCCACAAAGCCCAGTAAGAGACCCGATTTGATTGGAGCTGTGGAGATTACTTATACTTAACCTCTAGCTAGGAATTTCGTTTTGTCCTTAAACGCCTCCGCCACATCATGTTACATCAGTAACAAAAATCCTCACCAAGCGAAAGTCGTTCGAAGCACTATGTTTCCCACTCATCCTGCAATGCATTATAATGCGTAATACATAGACAATTGAACATTGTAATAGAAGAGCTGTCTGACTAAATATACGGTATATGAACACTCACCCATAACTATGTTATGGGATGGATGGATTTATTATTGAATTGACATGTATACCTAAATATGCACATGTCACCCTTCAATATAATTACACATTCTCCCTAAATTAATTCTCCATAATTTCATCGCGAAATATTAGTTTCTATAATGTTCACACCCAATCTCAGCCTACCGTAAACATTTTGCAATATAAACCGGCGAGACGACGTGGTGGAGTATTTTTGGAGATATCCTGCGACTCTGATGTTATGCGTCGTAGCTACAATCCGACACGACGCATATTGGGCAGATGCCAAGGACTTTTTACTTCTGTAGCCTAGTAAGTCCAAATCAGAATATAACATTGATAAACAATATATGCATATATGCACAAATCATGTGTTTACAGTTAAATAGTCGTATATGCTGCATTGTAAATATATTTATTTACTGCAAGATTAAAAGTAAGAGTAACACATTCGTGTCAGAATTTACAAATAATCGCGAGTACAACTGATGGGTTGACCTTTTGCTGCTAAAAATGCGTATATACATGTGGGTTGTATGTATGATATATACATGCGTCTTATTTTGACACGAAGTTTGTGATGTCACGGTCATAATAAGCATTTAGTCTTGACATGCTATCGACAAGCAAAATCAAACACAAACAGGCTATGCTTAACAAGAGAAGTACAGACTACCACCTAATTTATAATGTATTGAGAGTGTATCTGTCTTTAATTCATTCATGTCGTCTTACTAATTTTGTAGGTGCCCAGCATTCCAAACCGACAAATACTACAGGAACGAGGCGCATTTATCCACGCAAAGAGCGAGGACGTTCTTGCTATACGCGTCACCGGAATGATTTTATCCAATGCTGTCAATAGTCTGTGGTAGTCTAGAAGAGATCCAGTTCCTTGCAACTTTCAGAACCGATACTATTCAGTGCAACTACCTGCTATCCCTACAGAGAGTGCTGATGGCCATCGCACCATCATCACAAAACAGGACCGATAATACTATAACATGAATAGAAACAGCTGCAAATAATGAAAACTGAAATGTGTGATGGGGTGAATGTTCGGCGGCGACGGAGGTAGACTAAATTTTTCCGTATCTAGACGAAGGTGTCCTCGTGCTCCGATAAATCGATGGTGTAGATTCGAGAAATAGTACACTCGCCCGGATCTGGACAGATGCCTACCAGACAGTCGGCGTGACCGTAGAACTCCTCCTTAAGAGAGATCACGATGCACTGGAACGACGTCTGTGTTTTCTCGCGAATGAACCGTGCCACCTGTTACCACACAGAATTAAAGGCGGGAAACGCCATGTTAAAGCATGGAAATGTTTAGGCTTTATATTAATCTTTTTTGTATTAGGTTTGGTGACCTTCATAATTGACGCACAGTCGTCGTCTTGCTTCGACTCTCGCATTCCCACAAAACACATAGTCGTGCAAAAACCACCATTGAGCTTTTACTAAAGTTCGACGTTTTTTCTGGCATAAACACAATACAAACAATCCACAAGTGCGCATACACATAGGATTGATAAATATTAAAATGCTGGCTAAATTTTACGATTAATGCCCAACCAATGGCCAAACTATCTAATCGTTAGAAATTGCCCAGACGGATCCACTCCGATATTACCGCCATATTTAATAAGGGTATATATGCCCTTTTATGTTTTGTATCTATATATATATATATATATATATATATATATTGACTCGGAATTACTATGTACGTATCGTTTCAGTGTTACTATAATATGAACTTCATCTTTTATTGCTAATAACATACATGTTGACTTATTTTGAGGTATATTGTCGGAGTGAACGCTAATCTGGCAACAATAATACGGATTCACAATGGTGTATACCGTGAGACGCGTAATAAGCGATACCACTTTACTACTATGTATAAAGAGCAACAATGGTATACCTTTCCGATGTTGGTGTTATCGAGAGCGGCGTCAATTTCGTCGAGAACAAAGAAGGGCGCCGGTTGATACGAGTGTATGGCGAAGAGGAGCGCCAGTGCCGCTACCGTCTTTTCTCCTCCTGATAGATTAGACATCGGCTGGAATCGCTTTCCAGGAGCCACGCAATTGTAGTTAATTCCTACAGAGCAAAACAAGAAAGAAATTAATAAAGGAAGGAAAGCGAATCAGTAAAAATAAACACGACCTATTACTATTATATTTTATTCTTTACATTTTCAATATTTGCTGCTGAACAAAATTATATGCTGATATACGTATAAATTAAAATTGTCTAAGTGATTTTGCACACTAGACGCTTGTTAATTATAGATACTGACTGACCGCTCGCTGGCGGCGAATAGAGCGAGCGCAAGCTAACGGCACATATCGCCCCGTTTATCATCTTCAACGTAACTTAGTCAAAACAAATATTAACTACCCGAGAGCACAAACTGTTCGACCCCGAAAATGGCTGCGTTAAGCCTTGAGTGGCAATCAAATCATACCGAAACTCAGTAGTTTACTCTTTTCATTAAGCCTATTAAGCCGACCGGTACCCTTGATTTATGTTCGGGGCGTTAACCAGTCGGTCCGAAGTCGGTGGCAGTTACCTATCGTATTGGTCCTTGGAGTTATGGAGCCTTGACAGTCCTCGAATAGACTACGACAATATGACAATAGTAATTCGTCGCCATATATTCTATATCGTATGCCTTGCCTCCCGTGACCAACGGGCCAAGGAAGTGTTACTATCTAGAGTTTACACATCTGACCAACTTTCTATTTGCGAGGGACGTGCTCGCAGCATGCATAATTCACGCGCATCGCAGGGAGACGCGCTACAAGGAGAGTCATAGTTACCCCCGTCTATATACTGAAGGATTGCATGATGCACTATGCAAGCCACCCGCACACAGACATATAGAGCGGTTTGTCGTACCTTCAAGGTAGGGTTCCTCGGGGTTCTCAGGTCCAAGGAAGGCCTGTGCGGAAGGATTATTAGTGAGCGACTTGTAGATCTCATCGATGCAGTTTGACACGTGCTCAAAACACGTGTTAAACTTTTGAAAACGCTCCCGCTTCACCAATTCAAAATTGGACTTGGCTTTGCGCACTTTCTTACGTGCGTGTTCGAATTCCGTGTCCGTGTCCTTCAGCCTTTCTTTAACGCTGTCAAGTCTGTAAGTGAATTGCAATATACAAATATAATTACGCTAGGAAAAATTGACGAGAAAGAACAGAACAAAGGTTGAACATAACCAATCAAAAACAACATGCAGCATCGAAGTAACTGGGATTCTAAACATATCATTATGGTAAGTCTGAAAGGGGGGAGGCATAGGGCAAAAACAGTGCGTAGTGTCCTGCACCCCAATACCAATCTGTAATCAAAGCTATTTGCAACTCGTGTTAACCTACATCTTCAGCACAGACCCGGATTGTTACTTTCGTTTAAGAACATACAGTCTTGGTATAGCTATCTATGGAATAGTGATACTTACTTCTCCATGGCCTTGAAGTTAGGCGCCTGAATACGTTGCAACATATTGGTCATATCATTGATTTCCTTCTCCAGGCGCGAGGTAATCTTGCGCACCTCCTCCGGCGTATCAACTTCCTGCTGTTCCTCCGACAACTGGCTATAGTCAATTTGAAGTGCAGCTTCCCGTTCGTACATCTGCGCCATTAGATTGATACCCTGGTTGGCGGCGGGATTTCCCTGTCCCTCCTCAGCCTCCTCCTGAAGAACGATGTCCTCCATCGATCCTCTTATCAGAGGAATTCGAATACCTTCCAACTTGCAGCTTTGCAGTAGAGTATGTCGCTCGCTACGTTTCTGTTCCAGCCGAGCCTCAGCCTGAGTGACGGTCTTCTGCACACTCGTCACTTCCTTCTGTTGAGCAGTTAGTCGCTTCCGAATCTCGGCTACCTCTTCATCGATTTCGTCGACCTTCATTTTCTTCGACTGGCGTTCGTTCTTTAATGCCGATATGGCCTCCATTTGCTGCTCGATGAGCTCCTTTTGCTTCTGCTCGATATCCTTTAGTCTTGCAAGCTCCTGCTGATCCTGTTCAACTGTACCAGTCCACTTTTTCACTAACGCCAATGTGTCCTTAGTGCGTTCGTACTCGAGATGGGAAGCAATTCTAAAAACGTTAACCACGTAGCATCAGTGTTAGGGCGGTTATGGTAAAACCGATCTAAATTTGGGTTTTAATATACTAATGACAGAGCTCCGAGGGTCTAAAGTTTTGCGAAATCTTCCTTGCTATTTTTAAGGGACTATCTGTAGCCGAGTCTAAATATCAGATTTAAGGAGACATTTATTGATACAAACATCATATGTTATAGCAGCACATCATCATATAACAGCAGAACTGTGCGCCGAATTAGCTTGTAAGAATTAGCTTGCCACACTTTACGTGGTCATACGTATTTGAAGAAGTGATAAAAAAATTAATTCTTAATAATTTTATGTTTATTTTAAAATGCTGACGCGGGACAATCCATACATAGGGACTCATCTACAGCCATAGCATGTGAAACACCTACCAATCTATTTGCCTGCTAGGAATAAACGCGACGAGCGCTTCAAAATGATTTTTTAAATGAAAACCACTTAATTGAAAATATTAGAACAAGTGTCAGATCGTTGTTACTTCAATCAAAACTCACCTGTTCTTTTGGTTTTCAAGTTCGGCGCGCTGCTTTTCTCTTTCCTGGCTTGCATGAAGTTCACGCTCTTCATACTCGCGAATGTTAGCAACTCCAATTTGTTCGCAGAAGTCGTGGAACACGTCATCTTCAACTGTATTCTGCCGCGATTTGATCTCATTAATACGAACTTCCCGCTCGCGCATACTGTGCTCGAGCTGCTTAACACGAGGCTCAAATGTGGCACAATCCTTCTCAAGTTTCTCGATTTCGTTCCGCAGAGAATTAGTGACTTTCTTCTCGGTGTTATCTTTGTCTGTTTTCGAATATTTAATTCGTGTCTCAAGTCCTTTGATCTGAGACTCGATTGTCGTTAAGTCACTCTCCTTTCGTGCAGTTTTCATTGCCTCGCGAAGCTCTTCCTGCAGCTTCTCTTTTGATCTAAATATAAAATAAATGCAGTGTGATAATTACTCAGATATGACTGCATCTAAATACGCATTATTTTATACCAATATATTTCTATTAGTCAGCCTATAATGTATATATTAATATTGTTTCCCCTATATATTCCCTATGTACCATTCCTACGATGTGGACATCGCAGTATGTTTTCACTGTACAATCTGTGGTACCACAAGTACCACAGATTTAACTAACACATCAAATGGCACTTTATACAAATCAGTAAAAGTTGTCGTTTTAGATTCGTTTTTTACTTTCGTATGCTCACCTTTTAACTTATGGAAGTCTTTGTCATCCCAACGTTTCGCTCGCTTGGCGAGATCAGAACTTCCTCCAGAGATGAAACCGTTCTTCTGGTAATAGGTTCCATCTAGTGCTACAGCATCGTAGCGCTTACCGTCGGGTGATTGGAACGCCACTTTAGCGGCATCTTCAGCCGTTTCACACACTAGCGCGTTATTGGTCGCGTATAGGACAGCTTTCTTAATGCTCAGCGGTTCGTACTTAAGCACATCATAAAGAAGCTTCACGTTCGGCACATCCTTAAACTCTCTGAGGCGCTCCTTTAACGGTTTGAAATCGATGTAGTCAAGAGGCAAAAAGGTTTCAGCTTCCAACATTTGTTCCTTCAGATACTGGATGCACGCACGACCCGTTTTTTCAGTGTCTACAACAATTGCCTCCATGTTCCGTCCGAGCACCTTCGTCAGCGCTACATTGTACTTCTTGTGAATTGGGTGGCATAAATTCACGAGTCGATCGTGAACGCCGGGATACAGTTTCTTAAAGTGCTCGACGATCTCCGACTTCCGTTTCCGTCGAGTGTCTTCGTGCTTGTCTACTTTTGCGTCGCCTAGCGAAGCGCATACATCTTCAAACTTTTCCGTCAGCTCCTGGTGCCGCCTCTTTGCTTCAACGACCTCTACACGAAGTTTTTTCTCCTCTTCCCTGAAAAGTTCGAACACAAGTTGTACCCGTAGCCTTTAGCCTATATGGTCTACAATCCTGTGTGAGCGATATGACGCTAGTGGCCCGCTTAGTGCTTAAATAATGTGTGCATAAATCTTGCTTAACAATAGAGCATGTATGGCTAGCCTATATAGCATATAGTCTAGTCTATATCTGTAATATAAAATCTCAAACAAAAGCAAGAAATTCGGCTGCCAGGTGTCATTGTTTCACGCAACAATGACACCATAAGCAATCATCACGGCTGCAAAATAGCACAAGGCGCAGTCAGGTCAGCGTGAAAAAGAAAGTTATCCACACAAAATAACCACACAACAGTAGACGTCAAGATAAAACGCATGTTAGCACCGCAAGCGCCTCTGGATGTCTTACTTGAGATCGTGTAGTGAGTTTTCGCTGGTCTTGATATAATCGACAAGTTTGTTGACCCGCCGCTGATTTTCCTCGAGCTCAGCTTTTTTCTGCTTTAGTTTGGCCTCGCATTCGTTGCGCTTTCGAAGTTCGTTGTCGAGGTGATCCTGGTCGGTCTTCTGCTCGCGGGCCACCGAGTCGTACTCTTGTAGCGCGGCCGAGGCCATCTTGCCAGCCTTTTCCTTTAGCCGATTGTACTCCTTCACCTGACTTTCTTCGAGGGAGACGTCGCGGCCTTTGCGTGCCGCCGACTCTATGCTCTCCTGCTCGAACGCCTCAATCTTTTTCTCAACCTGGGCAAGCTCATGTTCCAATTCTTCGATCTCACCTTGGTGACTCCTGCAAATATTCGCGTCAAATTATATCTCTTGACCACTCTCTCCCCGCACAGTGTACTTCCCAAGATACCATCCAATACGAAGAAAACTTGTCATACGGTATACGGTAGATATATCCAAAGTACTCATTATACAATCCCGCCTTTTAGCTTTCGATTAAGTAAGAACGAATTGCGTAATGAGAAATCACTGCAACAACAACTATTACTACTACTACTACCGCTAATAAAGATAACTGTCTCTCGTCTTGTTAGCTTCAGGTACACCAACAATTCTGCACTCATCGTTTTCTGCGTGCGTACTTGTGGGTCTTCGTTGCAGCTTCAAGTGACTTCTTAGCAGCGTCGAGCTTCTTCTGCATATGTGTCGTCTTCTCCTTGGCCTTGATGTACGCCGGCTTTCGTTTGTTCAACTCGACGTCAGCATCCCGATGCGTTTGCTCGACCTTGGCAAGCTCCCGTTGAGCCTTGCCGACATCTTTTTTCTTTTCTTTAAGCTCGTTCTCGATCTTCTCTTTCCGTCGGTTTACTTCGGCCAGCAGCACGTTCTTCTTTTGCAGCTCCTCAGTCAGACTCCCGGCTCTCACGCTCTTGATGGAACAGCCGGAACAAATGCAAATTCACCTGCTTGGTGCCCACATCCTCCTGCGATGATGAAAAACAACGTCGAGTTTATTACAATAGGAGCGCAATTTACAACATATAAAATATGACGTATTTAGATTTATATCAGACGGAATTAGCTTAATATATTCAAATACACAAATAAAATAAAAATATTTCATATCAGACCAGAAGTAGCTTGGCTGCAAACATTTTACGGCAGAACACAGCGCATACAAAAAACATGGATTACAATAGAAAGCCTACCCTCAATTGCCAACAAATGGTGTTTGTGTTTAACCTATATACATATTGTTCTTCTAATTTGCAAATTTTGCTTGAAGGGATTATAAAATTGTATGCTCGTATATAAATAAATATATATATATATATATATATATAATGGACTGACCTTCAACTTTTGATACTTCTCAGCCTCCTGCTTTTCCATCTGAGCCTCTTTTCGTTCAGCGGCGATACCCTTTTTCTTCTGATATGTACACTGGGTCTCTTCCTCGGCGACCATCATTTCCTTTTTGCAACGCTCATATTCAGCTTTGTGATCGCCTAGAGAAAGATCAAACGAAAGATATACATAAACTAGCTTTCTAACACCCCACGTTTAAATAAATTGTCCGCCTCATCAACGGAAATGCAGCAGCAAAGGTGCATACAAATCAGTCGAACAAGGCATAAATGTGCGGTTGTACCCAATGCTTCACATCGCAGTTCAGATATATCTCATTTTTCCATTTACACAATTACTATAATTTGTATAACAATCGTGTAGGGTAAAATGCGCATCGTTCACTTCATCGCAGCATGATGAGGGGTACATCGCAACAAAAAAACAATTCTTCAATCCCTTGTGCAGCGCAGATTCAGCGAGTCATTTATCTATTGTATTTTGGCACACAAGATGCTCTTTGAGCTACAGCAGTCTGGAAGGAATCTGTTTTGCTATTGGTGGTACTAGTAGGTCTGACCAATGCATATGTTTCAGAAACTAACGACAAATGCTGAGCCATGAATCACTCGCGCGTTTATACGTCAGACTTGGGTTTCTTTCAAAGCTGATACTTATGTGTATCCCCGAAATAGACAACGCTATAACATAGCAATGCTTAAAAGACTGTGCGTTTACCTATGTCACTAGAATATAATATAATACACAGTGGCATTCGTTTAAATTAGCTCATATTCAATATGAATGTACTGATACATAACATCGTTTACATTCATAAACACAGGCACGCATTATAAATATACAGAATGCATAACTGATACTACATTTCCATAGGTAGGTGTCAGGTGTGTCACAATACATGGTCTTACGCAACGCACACTTGTTTTGGAATCGTATGGCACGATAGCAGTCCTATGACGGGTCACTTTTGTACACATATGTTGCACATTCATGATACAATGTCAATAGAGGAGCGATGAAGCAAAAGAGGGCTACCAGAAAGATAATCTTACACTGAGAACAATGGAGGATGTATTTTGCAGATGTAATCGGGGTAGTAAAGGCATTATGCTTATATACGCAGCCTTACCACAAACAAGACGTAGTGGCGGTTGTCATAGCTGACGTAAACGTTTTATAAGAAATACGCTAAAATTACCCCAAACAACATAACATTGATCCCTACTTTTAGTTATTAATACAATACACGCAATGCGGATGATGACCAAGGAATCCATATTATTATATTCGACTATGTTATAAGTAGAAACTCACCCGAGCGGCTAATCTCCTCAAAAAGCGCCGTACGCTCCTTGGGATTCTTCATAGCGATGCTTTCGACAGCACCTTGAAACACAAGAAAGTTCTTGGCCTTCACGTTAATCCCAAGGGCTTCAAGCTTCTGGAGATAGTGTTCGGCTGAGCAGGCCACGCCGTTAATGAGGTACTCCGATGTGGATCCAGTGACCATTCGCGTGAACTGCAGATCTGACCCATCGTCATGTTCGTAGACGGCTTTCACATGAGCACGGGATGCGACCGGTTGGCCTTGATATAGAAAACAAATAGAGGCACACACACAGAGAGACATTATACATGAGTTTGATTTGTTCTAGGGTAATCGATTATATTTTTATATGAACTGAACAAGTCGATCGTATATCTATATGGAATAGCCAATAATCAAGATATGCACTCGGATAACCTTCATATAAAATCCATATATTGCACCGGTATTTTTTTTTACAACGTGGACCCTTCAATAAGTTAGTGGTCATCGCTCTAGTCGCATAAAAACGCCAATTGACATCAGCAAACTTATATTCTCATTAAGCAAGATGAGGACATGTAAGCATGATGATCTACAAAAAGTGGTGTCGCGGCCAACATACAATATATATATATATATATATATTTTTTTTTTTTATAAATATATTTAATGCAGTAATTTGATGGATTATGGGTAGGAGATGAAACGTATGGAAATTTGAAAAATGCATTCGAATTAAGTATATCGGTAAGCATTTTATCATTAGCTCAGACTAACTCCCATCAACCAACTGATTCTCAACGAACAACATTTTTTTGCAGAAACAGCCGCGTGAGACGTCCGGATCAAGAGAAGAGTAGGCTGGTGGTTACGGTTACAAATAAGTTAAAACGGCCATATGATGATTGGAAGGGCTCGCAAATGTGCATTCTGTTTCGTATTGCTGAGACTGCGGATCGGTACTGACAAAAGACTGCACGTGCACAAAAAGAAACAACCGTCTACAGACTCGGAGCGCTGTATAAGGGGATGTGCTCTTCATACACCCGTTAGGGCCGATACCCATCTAAAAAGCTAGATGACACAAATAATACGAGACGATGATGAGTTAGCTGAGTGTTATTCTAGCTGCTCTTTCTCTTCTGATTAATACATATACTTGAATAAAGCACGCCCTTATTTTGACTAGCGGCATGTGTATATGCGTACAGAGCCCTCTGAGTAGCGAAAATCTCTAGTGTGTATATATATATATAAATAAATATATATATATATATATATATATATATATAGGCACCATGGCACAGAAAGTCCGGCGATTCGCTTAGTAACGGAGTTGGCCATACAACGGCGTAATTCTTTGTTCTAAATAACTTGTTGCCCAGGTAGGGTGTTAATCAAGAAGAATTATGAAGCTCCTCTTATAACAGCAGAATCAGTGAGTATTCCTCTTATCCGCTTCACAGCCTTTTGAATGCATCGCGAGTCTCGCGTCAAAGCATAATTCGAACAAAATAAATGTAAAATGAGTTTCCAAATATGTATATATATATATATAAGAAGGCGAGCACTTCCGAGTGTGCAAATGTATTGTAAATAATTAATAAATCATCACACTATTTTCTATATATATTCATCATCATCATCGTATTTATTTCACTCATATTGAGTATGCATATAACATGAACAATTATATATATATATTCAGTTTTTATTAAGAAAGTAAGTGGAGCGACAATTATCTCCTGGGAACGTATATATATATATATATATATATATATATATGTCATTTGCGTAAAGATCGTACACGTTTTCGTGAAGATACACATACATGTATATGTGTACACGTATATTTGTCGACCGAGCAGCTACAGCAGTAGTTGCTGTCGTCCAACCGTCTAATCAGTACGTCAGCACATCACCAAATCAACTCAAGAAACATCAATTCATCAAGTCAAGTGTAGTAAAATAATTGCTAACCAAGGTCTTTCGTGTCTTTCTGCGTCTCTCCTGTCATTAGTTATTCATTTTTCTTCCACCGCTCCTCCTCTCAACCCCTAAGCTTGAACCATAGCAAGTACCAGTGTTGCGAAAAACAGGATAGGTGTATTTAGTTCCATCGCTCATGTGGCAGACGACCTCTTTATCTCTACCTTCCCCTTTCTTTCTTTACGTATTTATATATCTATAATATATACACACAGATACACATATCCCAGCAAGTAATCAGCACTACTAGGGAACGCTAGTCGGCCATCAACACCGTCGAAGGGCAAAGCAATGCACCCACTTGTCCACCCAAGCGAGAAACGCGCAGGAGAAGCGTTGTCGTCCGTCGGGTCAATGTCGAGATAAGCCGAGCCAAGGACGTCTGTGGAAACTCCGTTTCGTTTGCGCTACCAATTAATTAAGTAACTAACTAGTTATCTAGCAGACAAGAGAGATACTGACTAAGAGAAAAAATAGAGATATTACAAGATAGAAGAAACAGAAAATAGAGACATTAGAGAATAGATAAAACAAGAACAGATATTACAGACCTTGTCTCTCTCCCTCTGCCTGTAAATGTCCCCGTTACGAACAGGGTTTTCACTCAGTTTGCAATAGGGAGAGAGAGAGAAAACGAAAGTAAGATAAAGTCTCTCTCTTTCTCTCGTTATACATTTAACGACACGACATCCTGTTATATACTTAACGGCACGTCGACTGCAGTCTCGAGGCAGCAGCAATGATAGGAATTGACTACATCATCTCGACATATGGGATTGTGACGGGTAAACTAGCTCACTGTGTTTGCTTGCTTTCCCGGCCTTTATCGGCACCTGGAAACCACAAGGAAAGGATGACAAAAAAACCGAGAGAGAGAGAGAGAGGGGGGGAGCCACGGGCGAGAAAAATATTAAGAAAGAGCTGATTGAAAGAGAGCGTGAGAAACAGAGATAGCAAGAGGGAGAGAAAGAAGCCAGCTGTAGAAACACATCTCAGATTATGGCAGCGCAGCACCTAGCAATCTACGGCACGGCAAAACGTGAAACCTTGTTGCCGCACCAAGCACTGCTCAAGGAAACAACAATAACGACACAGCGTACATACATAGTGCATTCACTATTTTTGTTTAAATTCGAGACTTTGTCTCTAATTCTAGTTTATCATCTGCTCCGTACGAGCTTGCAATCACCGTGACGCATGTCTTCAAGCTTGCCCGAAGGCCCAGGGCCGGACATGTTGAAATATCATTTGGGGATTCCCCAACAGCAGCAACATGCCCGCTGATTCTCAACGGTATGATGGTTTATCATCTATTCTCTGAACGAGCATCGCTCAAAGAAAATTAATTCGATCTACAACGTGGATCACCGAACCCCACCCCAGACCCCGCCGCCACACTCACTACTAGTGCTAATACTATGACTATGAATTCGTTTTGCCTACTACTATACAATACCACTGTTACCGCATACCATATTTTGATCCTCAGCCTTATTTTCACACATGCATACATGTACCTCCCTTCCAGGGGGGCTAGGGGTAGACTACAACAACTACTACTACTACATCAACATTAACAAGTATTGCTACTGCTGTTTCATCTAGAAGAACGTCGGCACTCTAAACAACGGCTATAACTTCTGTGGCTGCTATTGATGTAAACCGTTCAGTTCCCCTGTCGAGCTGTCACTCCTACCATTACTACCATTGGAGCTGTTAATATTACTACTACTACAACTCGAGTATTCTTAACAGTAAAACTGTTGATAGTGCTCATACGGCTTGTCGTGTTGTTATTATGGTTCTCGTTGTTGTTGTTGTTGTTGCTGCTGTTGCTGGCAATAACGACAACAACAACAACAACAGCAGTAAGAGCAACAACAACAACAGCAGCTTTACAAACAACGACAACCACACCAGCAGCAACAGCAACAACAACAGCAATAAGAACAACCACAACCGCAAGTATTACTCGTGCTGAGCTGTGCGTAATCATAGCAAGGACGTATATCTTCGTACCACTACCACCACCACCCCCATCATCATTCTACAGCACGGCGTGGCCGAATACGACGCCGACAGGGAAGGCAAGGGGAGCAAACGAGATCGTCTTGCCACTTTGATTGGTCGTTTGGCTCCCGCTCGCTCTGGTCCATCTATATCTCATCATCTCGCTTGCCTCATCGTCGTCGTCGTCGTCATCGTCGCGTCAACTATGACCGCCTACTGACTATGACCGCCGCTAGTTCGTCGAACTGTGCGTACGTAAAGTGCACCGCGACATCAACAGAACACCACAGAATCACAGTGGCAAGTGGGTGTGGACATGACGCCGCCGACGACCTCATCCCGTGGTGTCACACTCGCTCACTCCTCAATCCTCACCCATGCCTCGTTTGTCTCCCCACCCTGTCGACTACTGTCGACAGACCCCCGGCGCGCGGCTCCTCGCGCCCCACCAAGATTGTCGCCAACGGCTAAAGGATCAAGCAGCAGAGGACGCCCGTGTAACAACGCTCAAACCGACGGGTGGACTGGTGGACAAACAAACAGACGAAAGAACAAAGAAATCCTAGAGAGAGAGAGAGAGAGGAGAAGGGCGCACACACTGTGTGCATGTGTGTCGGAAGTCGGCTAGAAGAATACTCGGCAGGAAAAAAGGAAACACAACTGCCATTGACAACAAACACACACACGCACACAAACACAAACAAACAACGACCAAACGAAACTTAGTCGACCAATTGGAAAGCGACACTCCCGGGGTGGTGGACATCTCCTCCGCCCGTCTCTCCGCCCGCGTGTGCGACTGATTCGAAACGGGACCTCGTGTCATCGAACCGCGTTTACTGCTGTCCAAGATTTGTTCCTGGACCACAGACGGAATCGAGCCAGGTTTCATTCACGTTTGCCGCCGCCGCCGCCGACGACGACGACGATTAGCTACACATCGAACACGAAATTGTACTAGAACTACACAGCAAAATGGCAAACATTCAGCGTGCACAGCGGAAAAGCCTCACCAACGTAAGTAAATAGCAAACGACACCTCCGGGACGTACAACGACGCAGTGGCCTATAACAACACTAACAACAACAAGATAGCAGCAGAAGCAGCTGTGATATCAGTGGCATGCTATTCCTCACGTCGCCAAGTGTTCATCTGTCATTATCGAATGACTGTGCAACATACAACTGAACTTCGCCTTGTGCCGCAGCAACGCTCTCACGAAATACACCTGACAGAGAAACAACAGCACAATGAGCTACACAAATGTGCTACATATGTACGTATACGTATGTATACATGTCTTTAACGACTGCAACACAAACAAATATATATATATATATATATATATATATATATATGAACGTCTCGTTTCGACCAGTCTTTAGAAAATATAGTATATTAATATATATATATATATATATATATATATATATATATATGAACGTCTCGTTTCGACCAGGTTTTAGAAAATATAGTATATTAATATTAAAGGGAAAAGAATAGACATTTGTTCAACAGCGCATGCTCTGTGTCAGGTCGACGTCGCTTCTACAAATCTCACTTAAATGTACATGTATGAAGTGTCAAGCAAAATACAAAACCTACCATGTCACAGAAGGCCCAGCAGTTCGCCCAGTAGCGGAGTTAGCTATACAAACCGTGTAATTCGTTGTTGTAAATGACGTGTTACCCAGCTAGGGTGTTAATAAAGGATTAATGTTAAGCTACACTTATAAAAGGCAGCATCGCAAGCTATTCCTCTTATCCTGCTCTGCAGCCTTGTAAATTCACTACGAGTTTCGCGTCCAAACTTAATTAAAACATAAAATTTGTCTTCAGTATGTGTACAGCAAATGTCGTGGTTGAATTGAAAGTGTGTGACGTGCTTTTATATTCATTACTGTTCTTAAACAGTGAACTCAACCGTTTCTAATATATGTATATATAGTTAACCAGGCTAGGTGCCCCCTTACTTCTCAGAACTTGCCGAGCTGCCCTGAATAACCAAATGTTTTCGCTAAACGCGCCAAAACATCAATTGACTCTTCTCTTCACTCAGTCTCGCCTCGTTGCAACTACGCTGGTGTCGTTATGCCATAAATAGTGTGGTAGAGAATTGTGCGAGTAAGCATGTTACGGATATTGTGAACAAGCGGCAGCATCTTAAAATCTACACAAAAGTTTGGCTCGGGGACTCTGCGGCACAACGGCGGGCAAAAACCCACTTCAGCTAGCCGATAAAATATCCCAGAACAAGCCCGTTTAAAGAGGAATCCAAAGGGCTGCAAAAATTGCTCATGACTTGAAAGTCTAGAACAGTAGTGTGCCGCGGATCATGAGGAATCATTTCAAGGTAAAGGCCTTCAGGATGACAAGTTACGGCACGTTTATATTCGTACGGATAAGCAGAACAAAGGTTCCTTTCAATCGACCTAATACAGTATCGTTTGTGGCGAGCTTCCAAACATGGTCTTCTCTTATCAGAAAATGTTCAGTGTTGAACTATGAATTTATGTTTAGGCACCAATCACAACAAGGATTCAACGACGTCCGACAGATATTTAAAGCCTCGAGTGTGCAAACGCCAGCCTCAGTGATGGTGTGGGCCAATAACGAGTGCACGCCCCTTGTTTTCATCCTTCATGGAGTCAAAATTGGCGGGACGAGATACCGCCAACTAATTTTAAAGGATCATCTGATGCCGTGGACTAGAAAGCATAAAAAAACGACGGTTTAGACTTCAGCAAGATTTGGCGCGTTCTCGTAATAAATACAAACTCAGACATATGAAGATTGACAACCGTGCCCGCTGGAAGAAGAGAATATGTATTATATATATATATATATATATATATATGGTGTTCTGAAAATGTGTGAAAAACATGTATGACATTTTAGACCTCGTTAAAGCAAATACGTTTCCAATGATCCAACATGGTGTGAGAGAGGTGATCTCGTTTCGGAATGAGAGGCAAATTAATCAAATTTGTGACGCTGGTGTTATTGCTCGACATAGGAGCACATAATGTCAGGTTGCGAGACAAGCAGTCTTTCCACAGAAGGACTAATCGTTGTGTTCGTGAGAAGCGTCTGCTCCCTCTGAAGGACACACAACGCCGGCCTATAAAACGCGGCATGATCTTAAAAAAATAAGTTCCGCAAAAATCGAAGTTATAGTATTAACAGTCAGGTGCAAATGCGAATTTCATGATGACCATTTTGGCATCTAACCTATGGCGATCCGATCCGTGGTTGCGGAGTAATTAAGGTTTTCCGGCGGGCATGTCGAAATTGAGCGCATGCATAAATGACCTACTCCTATCCGATAAATCGCTCGTCATAGAAGCACACACAACTATTTATGATCTTGCAGCCACTGCTCGATGGTGCCTCCGTGAACTATTCAGCAGAATCGGTCGAGCTCACTCTGCTGCTCCGACCTTGTGGAGACCACATAAATGTGACATTCGACTTGCCTATTATGACACGATGAACGATCCACCAGAAGCGGCCAAGACACTTGTTCGCGTTCAGCCACAGAAGCAAATGTGAATGTGTGAAACATGAATCTCTTTGGCACTGGTGATGCAACGTCTCCGTTAAAATCGAATAAAAGAAGACCTTCTGGGAAGTCACATCAATGATGTGACATTGTAACGGAGCTAGCCACAACAGAACAACCACCTACTATATTGTTGACACAAGGCGGCAACACATAAGCGAAGAAGACCGGTAGAACACTCGAAAGAGAGAGAGACCAAATCTATCGACTGACCAGTGTTTCAAAACGAAACAAACACAAAACCCATGTAGCTTTGACCGATGCGATTACGTCAACGCGACCTTCGAGAATCGGTGGATTGGCCGAGGCGAAGGCCGATCCCTTGTTCTAGATTTTTTCCCTGGAGTCAGAAAAAAGCGTCGTCTACGAGACTCCGGCCAAGCCACGTTAAGAGCTGGTCGCCAGGACAGCCTCCGCTACTGAGGCCGTTCGAGCAGTGCCTGGCATATTCCAAGACGTCCAACAAAATCTCTGCGAACGCTTACGCTGTATGCTTCTAGAGCTATGCCGAGTGATTTATCTGATGAAGTAGATCATTAATGCGTGCATTCAGTTTCAACATACCCACATATTCTAGCGTATGCCCCCCGCGGAGAAAACAACAGTTTCAAATCGAGTGAACGCGGCGGTGAGCTTAATTACACTCTAAAAGAAAACTGGTTGTCTCGTCTGGCAATCGCATATGTTGTGCTCCTATGTCGGGTAATAACACCAGTCACACAAATTTTAGTAATTTCACTCTCACTCCCGAAATAAGGCGTTTCCATAACCATTTTCAATTGACACAAAAGAAAGCATTTGTTTTAACGAGCTCTACAATTTCCTGTATCACTACTTTTCACATATTTTCAGAATATTGTGTAATGTACGAATATATATATATATAAAGCGGGCCTTCTCGTCAGCTGTTCTCCAGCTGTCAGAGGCATTAGCATACAGCTGTTGGACAGAGCAGGAACTGGCCACAGACGGTTGACCACATTACTGCCACCACTCGAACACAACAAATGCGTGTCGAGCGGAATGGTCAATCAGTAGCAACCGCAACAGCATTAAGACACAAATGAGAGGCGTGCTGGAAGCGACACAATAAAATGGAATGATATTAATCGTGGCCTGATTTATTGGCTGACTGGTGTTGCTTTGACGGCGGGCCAATGACGGATCAGCGTCCTTCCTTCGTTCGTTAGTTACTTGGCCAGCTACAAAAGCAGCCGATGCCGCTGCCGCAGCAGCAGCAGCAGCAACAATAGCCGCAGGAGTGCCAGTACCTTAGGACCGGCGGCGACAGAGCAGGATGCAGCCGCCCGCGCCCAACAACAGTGAGTTAGGTAAGCCTATCTGGCCAAACAGAAAGCGGGCCAATACGGCCAGCAAACAGATGGATGCATACGCAGACCATGGCGCTGAATGGATGATGTTGGCAGACTCGCCGCCGGCTGAACGGAACGCCGCAAGCGTCATATCAGACAGGCAGCAAATCGTCGCAACACGTCATCACCAAAATAAGACCGGGGAAGGCGCGCGGCGACCTCCTCGGCGGAGCAGCGTCAGCCAGACAGAGTCTGCACTAATGACGGACGTGGGCGACCACTTGTCGGTCGTAACCTTGCCAATCTTGCTGTGGTTCTACGACGGTCAGCGTTGTGCTTCCAGGGCCGTTCTCCATTAGGCCAGCTCGTTGCAGTGCTAGTGCTCCCATCCCCTCCGTTCCTGCCTCTCCCCCCCCCCCTCCGGAGCATGAGGAATAGTCTGGCGGGACAGGAACATCAACCAGGACCTGTTCCTACGTACGCCGCTACTACGTACGTCGACAATAAGAATTCGACTAGAAAGTGGCTACTGTTGCAGACGCTCTCAGGACCCCCGCTTTCCTGCCCAATCCATGTAAGAATGGGATTCGGCCGTTAACGCTAGCTAGCTGACGACGACAACGGCGAAAATCAACAGAAACGACATAGCGAGCGAGGAGAGAACGAGAGAGAGAGAGAGAGAGAGACCACGTTTGCGCACGAGAAAAAAACTGCAAAACAAACACAGAAATGAACAGCGGCCTTAAATGTGGAAAACGTCGTGACCCACTGACGTGGGCTCCTTACGACGATACGACAATCTGTGGATTATGAAATGGATGTTCGACTTTGAAAGTGAGTCCGAACGACTTTGACGAGAACGCCGAAGACGACCAGGACAGCAACAGAATGAATAATAATAATTAGAGGAATAGCGGCAGAGCACGCGAGTACCTACGAAGACGAGAGAGAAGAGGCACAATATTCGTTTGCATTTTTCTTCTCGACGACAGGAGCGCATGGTTCGAACGACGACTGTCGATGAGCACCATAGCTCTCTTTTTGCTATTCGTAGCATAACTCGAAACAGATCTAAGCATAGACGTAGCAAAACGAGGTGTCGACAACAGTAGTAACATAGTTATGTCATCTGTCTCGTCACACGTCACGAAAAATGCAACTCGACCACAAACTCGAAGAGAAAGGGTTCGAGTAAACCAGACGCCAATGGAAAAACGGTGGTAACAACAACAACAATAACAACCAGCTGCATGTAGGTTTATTGCAAACAGCTGGCACAGCGGGTGGAATATGACACGGGAAACGCTCCGAGAGAGAGAAAGAGGCAAAAACCGCAGATTCATCATGTCCTACAGACACAACTCCGAATAGCAGTACCATTCACATGCAAGAGCAGCAGCAGCAGCAGCACTAACAAGCAGAATCGTAGGGTCGATGTTAAACAGCAGTGCACCGCCAACGTGAAGACAGATGACGAAACATAGGGAAAGAGCGAGATAGACAGAAGTGGTGTGTTACTTGTTCTCTCTGTGCGCCGATGTCCGACGGAGTTGGAAATTTATTGCCGTGGATCACTAGCAACGTCAACCGGGCGGAGCAGCAGCAGCTGCCGCCACCGTAAATGAGCACAGTGAAGGTGCGAACGCCGCCACCAGACCAACACGTTGCCAACACGCCGCCGTGGTGGTCTTATTGTTATCGCAATAGCACGAATAGTCATCATCATAGTGTTCGAACAAATACACAAGTGACAACAAGTGAAGCAAGTGAAGCGAGTGAAGCCGAGTTACAGGTGGTGCAAGACTTGTATGGGTGTTTGGGCTGTTTAGACCGCTGTCCTCCGCGCGGTGCTCTCACGGGTCGGGGACGGAAAAAGCACACGCGCACACACAAGAAAAAGCCGCTCGGAGACAGAGTCCGAGTCAGACACTCGATATGGCGGCGTTACACTCAAGCGAGAACGGAAACTTTCAGATGTTTGGCAGTGGCGCCAGAGACGTGAGCACGGCCGACGCTGTCGTCCGCAAGATGTCCGAGGTGTCGGAGTTTAAG
Source organism: Dermanyssus gallinae (assembly GCA_003439945.1). Classification (NCBI taxonomy): domain Eukaryota; kingdom Metazoa; phylum Arthropoda; class Arachnida; order Mesostigmata; family Dermanyssidae; genus Dermanyssus; species Dermanyssus gallinae. The sequence goes on along the minus strand of QVRM01005398.1, from coordinate 61,539 downwards.
CGGCTGACGAAGCGGGACGCCCAAGTGCTGATGCTCAACGAAATAGACAAGCTCATCGCAACGTGCCCGCCAGGAGAGAAAGAAGTAAGTACGCATATAGACACAAACACTTAATACACAAACACACACACGCACGCAATAAAGGCAACTAACTAAGTGCGACTACACGGAAGCAAATAGCAAAGCCAACCCGGCCGTCGAGGCAAATGGCTACTTGACCAACCAAGCAGGCAATAAATAACAATACAGCAATCATTGAGAACCCGTGACTACACGTTCACGCGGAGACAATTGTTCACTCCAAAGTGCTAACATAAAAAAAAACGTTCTATAACTAGATCAATACTAGCCGTATCAAAATAAATACAGCAATATGATGCTGTGTCACTAGGAACACGATCAAAAAGCGAAACTATTCCACGAACAGCAAACCTGACCGGTTTGCTGTTCAATTCGAGTTTATTTCAGTTAACAAATCGGCTGCAAGACTGTGCCTTACGCTTGACACTTTGGGTGTCATTCGTTCGATATATGTATATAGAAACAGTTGTCGGCTGGAGTTGGGGGCATGGTGTTAACTGCGGTCACGTTACAAGCCAACAATATATATATATATATACTATACAATTCTATATATATATATTATTATTATTATTATATATTGTACACACAAACATAATTTCATATACCATGAATACAAACAGAACACACCCAGAACACACCTCGTGGTAAAATAACGCTTGTACATATTAGTGTAGTGTGAGTAGCAGTAGTAACACGAATAATAAAAAGAATCATAATAATAATAATTTGACACGCATTACACGGATGTAGTTCGAAGGCAGCACAAGCAAGGCGGGAAGCAGCTGACTCGCGTAGTCCGACTGGTACATTCGTTATCTAATCAGTGGCGCCATTCGAAGGTTGGTCAACGCACCACCACCAGGCTGTCACAACCAACAGGCGTGCCAGCTTAGGGTAACAAGTCCATTATCGGCAAGCATGCGTGACACCCTTGTCAACCCGGCCAGCACACACACAAACAAATGCACACCTTTCTCTTGCTCTCGCTGTCAATAATCGACATCATGAAAGCCGCTCAATAGTTACATGACTCTACTACGCCTCCTACTTCTAGAACAGCAGCAGCAACAACAACAACAACAGCAATAACAACAACAATAATAACAACTAGAAACAACTTCTACTAAGTGGTTACCACCACGACTGTACTAAGCTAGCGCCACCGCATTAATCACTAAACACTATTTCTATTTGGTACTACCGCCTGCCGCCGCAACTGGTAACTCTTACCCTGATAAATGGCTCTCGCGCTTCTAATAAAATAATAATAGTTCTTTTAGCAATATGAGGACGATAATAATAATATAAATATCACAATTGTAACGTTTAAACAATGATACTAACTAATAATACAAAAAATAATAATATACTAATAATACTAATAATAACAATAATAATAATAATTATTATTATTATTATTATTATTGTTATTATTATTCGCATTGCTAATACCATACTGTTATCACGTTTGACATTCTCCAGTTAAGGACAAAGATAATATATATAAAAACTCTTTTTTTTATATAACTATAGGAGAAACTTTGCCTCGATTTAATTTGCCGTTTTTATTGTTATTATTATTTTTAATTGTTATTGGCGTGTCTTCCATCCATTGTGATTTTCGCAATGAGTGTGACAACAAATCACTACGTGAATAAAAATTAGATAAACACGTCTAGGCATTGCCTTCCACCTTACTCGAGTCGCAAAATAAGAGTCGGTGATAACTGATTTAGGTTGACGCTTCCACCCCCGTTGATGATGATGATGATAAATTCAAGACCCGTGTGCTCCGGTAACCCCCAAACCAGTACTTGATGAATAGCTTTAGTGCCAATGCGAGCACCGTACTTATATGCATGCGCCGTCCCTTGACATGCGAGCCTAAACAGGTCAATAACGTTCATGTATACGGCAGCCAAACTACTAAGTACCGCCCACAGTAATGAGAATCCACAAACAGTAATTGCCTAGGGCCGCATGGCCTCTTATCCTATACATCTATCCTATACATATATCGATGAAAATAGTTAAATACCTGTATTCAATTCAGTATTCGTTCGTGACATTGGACGTGTTTATTTATCTGGCCGCTTGCAGCACGTTGAGGAGGAAATGGCGCGGTTTCAGCGTCTGTACACTCGTTTTCTGCAGTCGTCGAAGCCGGTCGAATGGGACCGCATATCGGCGCTTCCCGCAGAAGCCATTCAAGAGTACGCGGCGCTACCATGTCCGCCGGACGATCAGATTCGCAATATGCTCTCGAAGTTGGTCGTCGTCAAGTTGAACGGCGGACTCGGCACCTCGATGGGCTGCCAGGGCCCAAAAAGCGCGATACCAGTCCGAAACGACCTCACCTTCCTGGACCTGGCCGTACAACAGATCGAGGTAACATTTTTGGGCTAAACCTCGGCCTCGGCCACACCTCAGCAGCAGCAGCAGCGACATCATGGACATTCACATACCTTGATGACCATGGCTGATGGCTGTTGGCCCTGGCACAAAAGGCCTGTACACACGTCCCACATAATACATACCGTATAAAAAATGTATAGTGGTGTGTCACTAGTTCAAATCCAGCTCTATCATGCATGTGCACAAAATCGATTTGAATTTTTTTTCACCGTTTTGAAATTAGGTTACGTTCCTATAGCAGTTCTCGAAAGTATCACAGGGCACAGCAACACACATACAAAAGAGCAGGCCAGTGTGGCCTACAATGAAGAGAGATGGCCTAATATTCTAAATCTGCCTGCGCTGTCGGGGACGCAAGCCTTTTAGAACGTCACATCCAAATGTTCCACGTGAACAACAGCTAGAAAAAAATTGATAGGTATCTATAAATATATACACTACTTAGCGATTCACAAACCTATAACTATTATATCTATGTCGCTTACCGGTGTGTCTTTTTGGGTCGCCGTGGCCCGCTTTGCCCACTGCAGCATCTGAACAAAACGTATGGCTGTAAAGTGCCATTGGTGCTGATGAACTCCTTCAACACTGACGAGGACACCACCCAGATACTGCGCAAGTACAAGGGTTTCAACTTGAACATCTACACGTTCACGCAGTCCCGCTTCCCACGCATTAATCGCGACACCCTAATGCCGCTAGCAAAATCGCTCACCGATAAGGAAAACGGTGAAGCCTTCTATCCCCCAGGTAAGTTTCAGCCACTTATATATTCACACACTGTGTGATCAGAACATATATATATATATATATATATATATAGAGAGAAAGGAAGAGCGTCAGAGTGTATATATATATATATATTCTCTAGAGTCAAAGTCGCCGGCCATCTCCGTCTACAATATATATTTATAGAATAATGTGGTCGTTCTCGTTGATGCCCAACTGGATTTCAATGTACACTTAACTCAGATAATACAATCTGCTAGTCTCACTTGCAACACTATAGTTCACCAAATCATATGTTCTAAACTGGTGGAAATGTTACAAACTGTCTAAAGTAATCGAGCAGTGTCCCAAAACACCGTGTATAGGTGGTACCGTCGATTTTCCGGCGGACGTGAAGGGACCGAATATCTATTTCGTTCGGGAAGGCCTTAGACGTCAATAACAGAAGAAAACGTTGAAAAAGTTTGTGATATTGTATTCAACAATCGCCGAGTTACTACCAGGGATAGCTGAAGAATTAGACATATCTTACGAATCAGTTGTAACAGCCTTGACCAATCTTTTATAGGTCAGAAGACCAGCAGCAAAGTTCGCCCAAAAATGTTGACTTTCCAGCAAATTAATGCCCGTCTCGGAAATTTCCCAAACTTTCTTCTTTCCACGGATAAAAAATAATGGCACAACGCTTCGAGACTATGGAAGAGATAAATAAAACTTTGCAAAATTAGTTAATTTCTGTATAATACATTATGTATATGTTGTGTCGGAATTCGTCAGGGCACGGCGATTTCTACGAGTCGTTCTGCCAGTCGGGCCTGCTCAAGCACTTCCTGCAGGAAGGCTGTGAATACGTGTTTATATCCAACGTCGACAATCTGGGTGCCACCGTCGACTTAAATATACTATCGTTCCTGCTATCAGCAAGCGAAAAGCCCGGATTTGTCATGGAAGTAACGGACAAAACCCGATCAGACATTAAAGGTACGTGATCAATCAAAAGTTTGGTTTACGTACGACGTGAACAATACAAACAACATTAGGACGAGCAACAAACACTACAGAAACAGCGTCAACCGCGGCAATTGCATGAGCCGAAAGTGTGCTATTGAATTGACCTAAATAAATACATTCTGCCGCAAACTGTGCATTAGCCTGCATGCATTAAACCCAAACGGACGGCGTACTCTAATTTGCTTGGTAAATCTTTTGGCCGCGTGGAATAACGATCTGTTGCGAACGCGTTTCAGGTGGTACTCTGATCAACTACGATAACCGCATCCGACTGCTGGAAATCGCACAGGTGCCACCCGATCACGTCGACGAGTTCAAGTCCATCAAGAAGTTCAAGATCTTTAACACGAACAATCTGTGGATTCAACTAGCAGAAATCGAGAGGATCGTAGAGGAAGGCTCGCTTCAGCTAGAGGTATATCGTACACGAAAACAATGCTTGCATATGGTCATATACTTCCTCCAAAACCTTCGCGTTTCCCTAAACGGCCGACGCCCGCGTTAGTTGCTACACAAGTAAATATACAGAGCTATATAATATAATTTGCTTGTTACAAAATGTTTAAGGTGCTAAGCTAATGGACAATGTACCTTGGGTATACATGTGCACGTCTAGCATTCCGTCTCATAGGTTCCTGGTGTGCCTCTTCTATGGCCCCCACCTCTTTACCTTGCCAATTCTGCAGCCATTGTTAGAAAGACTCAGTGGCTGGTGACTTCAGTCTGATTCTGATTGTTTCCACTGCTGGCTCGCAGCCAATTAGCAGGTGCACGGCTCCGTGCCCGTGGAGCACATGGATCGCGTCCAGTGTACCCTGGCCCTTCCTGAATCCGAATTGCTCCGGCGGAAGGGCCTACTCCACAGTTAGCGACAGACACCCTCCCTATTACAATCTTGGCTAAAATATTTTTAAGATCCCAATATAGAGCTCAATCGTCCACATCATTACCGTTTTTTTTCTTGGAAAACAAGCGTGAGTCTCGTATTGGGCCAGACTTGAGGTATGCGACCCCCTCTAAGTTTCGGTGTGAACAGACAATGAATATGGCCTGTCAATGCATCTGCCTAATACTCGTGGTAGATCCCATCCGGGCCACTCCGTAGTGCGGCAACAACCTCCTCGTCCCTGAAGGACACTTCTAGTAAGATGCTCTATGTTGTCCATAGACAACACTACGCTTAGCAACAAATTAGAGGTCAGGGTGTAGGACCCTTGCTCATTGCAGGAGGTCCAGCACTTCCCGACGTTTTACTTACCAGGCCTGTTTACACCCAAGGCGGTGAACGCTTCCCCCATCTTTTTTGTTTAACAATTGAATCCTTAATGACTTCCCCGACAGTACTGCTGCTCTGGTCAATATCGCCTCCCACTGTAAGCACCTTTGATTCGTGCTCAAGTGGACGCAAACCAAGACGCCCTGATGGGAAGCCGGCGACACCGCCATGACCGGGGACGCGCAGAAACGCCAACACTGGGAGGTGCTTCCAAGCTAGAATGTTATGGACCTTGCATCCTCAAAATTCGATCGGACGTTGCAGATTATGTATGCATATATAAATAGATACAGAAAAGCATATAAATATATATATATATATATATATATATATATATATATATATATATATATATATATATATATATATACTACACGTTCTCACGAATCGCCTGTTTATAGATAATTGTCAACCCCAAGACGCTGGCCAATGGACTGAACGTAGTACAGCTTGAGACGGCTGCCGGAGCAGCAATCAGTCACTTTCGGTCGGCAATCGGCATCAACGTTCCACGAGCTCGCTTTCTGCCAGTCAAGAAAACGTCGGACCTGATGCTGGCCATGAGCAACCTGTACACGATGCGCAACGGGTCTCTGACGATGTCTCCTCTTCGCACGTTCCCCAGCGTGCCGCTCATTAAGCTGGGCGACGCGCACTTCTCAAAGGTAGTGCACGTTTATATCCACCCCTTCGCACCCCACGTTATCGCAGGGGGTGGGTGCACTATTATAGCTAACAACTTCACTTATCAGTAACCGAATTAGGGTATAAGTACACAACAGTAATAAGCGAACAAAACTTTATGACACAGTTTGAAATAAAAATTGAAAAATAAAAATGACAATAAGTTGTTTAAAAAATTATAAAAATGAGCGTGGCCTGAATCAGTGCTGCCGTCTCTCGAACATGGTCCAGCAATAACAAATTGTCATTTAGAAGACTTAGGGGAAAAAAGTAGCAGCCGTATACGTATGTATATATACAAATAGTTAACGACTTTCCTAGGCAAAAGTAGAGTTTTGCCTCGCGTGTACTCCCGTTAGTTTTGCGTGTACTGCATGCTTCCTTTTAGGGATGCTAATAAATGAGCAATGAGTTGCCATACACTGCAGCGATGGGTTGCCATACACAGCAGCTTGTTTTCTCATCCCGAATCACTTGACACTGGAGCCACGCAGAGAGAGAGAGAGTAGAATCTAACATTGGCTGCCTCGTTCGTGTTCATTTGTTTTTGACCGGCATGCAACCTTAACCAGGTGCAAGATTTTCTCTCACGATTCAGCTCGATACCGGACATCCTCGAGCTCGACCACCTAACGGTGTCAGGCGATGTAACGTTCGGTAAAGGCGTTGTGCTGCGAGGAACAGTCATCATCATCGCTAACCACGGCGAGATAATCGACGTACCGCCGGGAGCTATCCTCGATAACAAGATCATGTCCGGAAATCTACGAATTTTAACTCACTAAGAAGAATACCGTTCCAACAGTTCGTCGTCGTGGGTCAACTTTTACGAACGGTACCACCGAGTCGAAGAGGTGTTGTCCATCAACGAGAGAACTTTGCTTTGCTCAATCCGTTATATATATATATATATATATATATATCCTCTATCTAGAAGAAGTATGTGGGCATTCGTCTCAGATACCATTACTTCATTGACTATATGGAGACTCCAGAGATACACCAACACAGCATTTTTTTTTACTTGAGAGTAATTCACTTATGCCAATGCCACGTCGCCACCTAGGAGATGCGATGGTCTGAGCATTTGTATTCGAGTGTAGAGAAAGTCCAATCCAACTATTGATTGATATTGATTTATTCGCTTGATAAGTGTGTGTACACATATCACCCTTTTATATCAGGGGGTCGCATTATACTGCTGCAGCCGGCCATAGCCATGAAATGCATGCTAGAAGAGGGGACCGCGAGTGCAATCCTGCATCCCACAATTCAAGTGGCCCCGACAAAAACTGATCGCTGTTCCTTGTTAGAGTACAATGATGTCGTTGTCACCGTTTTTCATAATGACCTCGACTACTATAGCGTGTTGTTATTATGATCGCATATGTATGCTAACTTTCCTGCCGTTTCGATAGCCAATATTATTTTTGTACAAACATTAAGCCTACACAGCAGTGCGGCCGTCACTACTGCTTTGAGGAAGCTTGATTAAAAGCCTGACGTCGAACCACACTGACTTGTGTTAATAAAAAGGCGCCAGCCAAGACCAACTAAGCATGATCTCTCTCTCTCTCTCTCTCTCTCTCTATATATATATATATATATTCAGAGTACCCCCAAACATATATAAAACAAATTGGATACACTCCCCAATTAAAATAAATACATAGTTGTACCGAGAACCCAACTGGAAACCAATATGAGTGTGTTGTCGTGCCAACCAGCAACAAGCTCGACGCACGTATATTCGGTCGCAAAATATTAGAAATCATACTACTGTTGATTAATGATCAATAGTAATTTACTGATCCTGACATTAGCATTTAACGCCTTACGTACATGACGCGTCAAACGTTGTTGAGTTTAGACATGCATACAAGCACATCTATATGAAACCCACATGTCTAAAACCTGTGCCGAAACTCAATACTGCGGCGATTTCCAAGTCCCCACAAGATATCATCCATCGCGACTTGAAGAGGACAGTCCACTCCAAACACTATATCCATATCTGGAATCAATGTCCTGGAGTGCATTGTATTGAAACACTCAGGAGGAACTCAGGACTTCTATCATTTCCGAAACATAGATATTTTCCACTCCATTATAAGAGTAATACACAAGTAACACTTCTATTAATTTTAAATCTACAGATACGTAATCGATACTTCGGCTACGAAGACCCGCGAGTTTTTCTAGCCCGCAGTATGCGCCTGTGGTGTGCCAATGTTTAAAATTGCAAACAATTTCTACAACATATCTGTATCTATGATGTGTTTCTAGTTCAGTTAGCGGTCAATGGATAAGTGACAATTATTGTTGTCACTTATTGCCGTTGGCGGTGTGTACAAGTTTCGCTGCCCCAAATATACCATCTGCTTTCAGAGCCATAAATTTTTCATGTACTTTGCCGGCGACTTCAATGGGCAAGTCTTTGGATTTTTTGGCCGCTCCTGGGAAACCCTTCTGCACGGCGTCGTCCGGGGCGAGCACTCTTAGCAGATAATTCGATTTAGTTTTCCCAGCTGGCCCAGGACTCTCTTCATCTCGCCAATGGTGTCGCGACTGCAACAAATTTTCGTGGCTTCCGATTCAGAAAACAACGAATATGAAAATGATTCGCTACTAACCAAACAAACAGTTCCACGAAGTTTAAATAAAATAATAGTGCAAAATTATTCCCTCCAAATATATATTTATCAAATTATATAACATGGGAGGAAATGCCATTACCAAATTATACATGTTCATAATGGAAATCGAAGTGAGCGGCGACGCATCCCGATCAATAATAGGTAAGAGAGCACACATAACATACACTTAAACGAAAATTGGTGCAAGAAGATTGTAAAAAAAACAAAGGTAATTGAATTACTAATTTTTATATATATTAATGCGAAGTCTTAGGATAATTTTATGTGAGACATCATATACCGCCTGTATATTATCAAATTATAATAACATGGGAGGAAATGCCATTACCAAATTATACATGTTCATAATGGAAATCGAAGTGAGCCGGCGACGCATCCCGATCAATAATAGGTAAGGGAGCACACATAAACATACACTTAAACGAAAATTGGTGTCAAGAAGATTGTAAAAAACAAAGTAGTTGAATGTCCAATTTTTATATATATATTATGCTAAGTTTTAGGATACATTTATGTGAGACATCAGATACCGCCATATACGAGCAAATTACTATTAGCAGACTCTGCTTTGCGTACGTAAATTTGTCAGTGTCTGTGCCATGCCGACTAAGCAGAGTTCCAAAGTTTCCCGAGTAAGCACACGTCCATAGATGTTGCCCTAGATTCGAGTGAAGCGCAAGCCAATCAATTTTGGCAAAGAATTTGCCCGACTTCACACACACCTTAGACAATTCCTGGATAGACAACAAAATATTCCAATGAAATGAAACTCCAAACGGAAACGTATTATTCTCAACTCGGATCCAGGTTCACAGTATGACGGACGCGTTCGTTAGCGAAGCCCAGGAGAAACTTCCATCAAGGAATATCCAGCAACTGCATAATCGTACAAACAAATGCGTTGGCTTAAGGCAGAGGAGATTACATATTGACGAGTGAACTATGCAACTTCGTTGCAAAGTGCAAATAAAATGATGTAACAACTTTAGCTTTAGATTTTAATCACTGTGCGTTTGGGGCACATTAAATACTCAGCCTTCCAGCAATGCGATACGCAATAACGTTGTCAATCAGTATGTAGAACATAAACAAAAACAGGTACAGACAACTGTGCACAACATAAGGGCAGCATTCCATAAATTAACATAATCTAAACATTGTCAATTCGTAATTTTGCTATAGAAGCTGATGATCGCGGCAGTAGCTCTTGTTTGCTTTCGTTCAAGATTGAAGAACTTATCGTTTCACGATAGAAATGACCAACACACGGTCAAATGAGATGCATTATATATATATATATATATATATATATACATTTTCTGTCGTTGTACAAAAACAATGATAATCTATGCCCAGGATGCCTCCAGTTCTATCTGCAGCAAAGATGGATTTCTTTGACCGAGCCTGGTCGTATCCGTAATATAAGTAAGTTTCCAGACATACGCAAACAGATATCACCTTTATATCGTGAGACGACTTAGTTTCTATATATATATATATATATATAGAGTAACCTTTTTTAGACCTCCATCAAAGAGGCTCGATAAGCTTACCAATGGGCGCTCCGTGGATGAGGTCGGAGAATCGTTTGACCCGAAGTTGCTTCTGTTTCTCGCCGAGCACAAAACTGATCGCGTCCATGAAGTTGCTCTTTCCCGAGCCATTTGGTCCGATGATGGCGGTGAACGGTTTGAGCGGCCCGATGATTTGACGTCCTCGGTACGATTTGAAGTTCTCGACTTCGATGTACTTGAGGTAGCCCATCGTCGTGTTCGCGGCTTGGCGTGCGTGTGCAAACGCTTTTTCGTTCAGAAGGATGACAACAACAACACAATTCGCTACAAACGAGCTGCGAAAGTCACGACTTTGACGTACAAACTTTACGGACTTGACGGCCGGTATGGAACCCAGCCGACAGACGTCACACTTCAACCACCGGCGCCAGTTTCGGCCACCAGCGCACAGACCCACAAAACGTCGATCGCAAGCGCGGCTAGAGAGATCCTATCCTCCCTCGATGTGACATCGATTTATTCTCTTTTTCTCGTACTGAACCACAAACTCCACAAGCACACACGATCAGTTGATTCATACTCGATCGGGTACGCCGAACCCGCCGCCGCCGCCTTCTTTATCGGCTTCGTGCCAGCCAACTGCTATGGGGCTGCATCGAGCTTCTACAGCTACGACAGAGTTATGACAGCTTCTGCCGTGGCCGTTGGTGAACTTATGTGACTTAACCGTGTTGTTATTGTTGATGTTGTTGTACGGAACAAGCTGTACAGAACAACAGTCAGTGAGTCGTGCTCGATTGTAGTAGAAGCGGTAGGAGGTACAGCAGTCGGAGCGTACTGAAGTCACGACTAAATAAACGACAACACACTCGAACAACACCTGCCGAACCGAACCGACACACAGACAGACAGAACACTCAGATAGATATCGCTAGTCACAACAGATCATCATCGTTAGGCGAAGACCGGAGCCCAGCTAGCTGGCGCCGCCGCCGCCGCCACACCGGGACGAATGAACGCATTGTTGTTGACGCTCCGCTGCCGGGCGGTCGAACATCAGCTGACCGACAATCCAACACTTCGAGCGCCGAATATGAGCGGCTGTCGTCGAGAGAGTGAGCGGCATGCGGCAAAACGGCTACTGTTTCCCTCTCTTTTCTGTAATAAATAAAAATAATTATAAAAAAATATAAATATAGAGCCTAACAATTTTTATTAAGAATATAGGTGGAGCGAAAATTGTCTCCTGGAAACGTATGCACGGGAAACATTACTCCATCTCGTAAGGAGTAGGCTGGAACCACTTTAACAGCGTGCCCCGGACAGATGCCGCGTTTCCGCGTTGGACGTCAAAATCGAGGTCCTGCTTTATATATACAGGGTGTTCCTATTTGTGTGTCCAAAACGCTAGGGTATGGTCAAACTCGGTGAGAAAATCATGTTTGCCAATGGGTGGAAGTCGGGAAAACGTTTTGTTTAGGAGTGAGGATGAAATTTATAAAAGCAGTTATTCTGTCTTTTTTCTCCTACATAGTTGTGCAAAATCTACGTTTGCGGGAGAACCAGCTGCAGCAATCAACGCACAAAGGAACCGATCATACCGGCGTGTTTGGCGGAAAATTCTGCACAATAAAGTATACATTACTAGCTTGCGTAGCAAAAAGCGAATAGCCAGATTAAGGAAAGTCATAAAAAGTCAAAATGTTACGTTAACGCTTTTTTGTGCAACATCGTAATTTTTTCCATTACGACCAAAAATGCACGTCCAAAAGACTACTCTCAGGCAATAGCAGATTTAATGCCCACTACATTCGTACCAAAGTGATGGTGCTGCGTTACGTTGAAGTTTTCACGTCCAGAACCGTAGCATTTTGCCAAGACGTTTCCGCCCCCTCTTTCCATTAGAAAAAATTATTCTCTTGCTGAGTTCTACCAAACCTCAAAATATGTACCTAACTTTCTCATACACCCTTAATTTTTATTAATTAGATTTAAAACAATACCAAATATGCAAGTATGCATGCCTTCGCTTTCGATATGACTGTCGAAAAAGTTTAGTCACTTGGCAAATACGTAACGCAGCACCATCACTTTGGTACGAATGTAGTGGGCATTAAATCTGCTATTGCCTGGGAGTAGTCTTTTGGACGTGCATTTTTGGTCGTAATGGAAAAAATTACGATGTTGCACAAAAAAGCGTTAACGTAACATTTTGACTTTTATGACTTTCCTTAATCTGGCTATTCGCTTTTTGCTACGCAAGCTAGTAATGTATACTTTATCGTGCAGAATTTTCCGCCAAACACTCCGGTATGATCGGTTCCTTTGTGCGTTGACTGGTTCTCCCGCAAACGTAGTTTTGCACAACTATGTAGGAGAAAAAAGACAGAATAACTGCTTTTATAAATTTCATCCTCACTCCTAAACAAAACGTTTTCCCGGCTTCCACCCATTGGCAAAAATGATTTTCTCACCGAGTTTGACCATACCCTAGCGTTTTGGACACACAAATAGAAACACCCTGTATATATATATATATATATATATATATATACATACATACATACAATATACATAAGATCAAAGCTCTTGTATTTGTCGCATCAATATATGGTTAGCTTTTGAGATAGTACGTTGACATGTGTTTCAATGTGCATAGTGGTAAAAGTCGGTAAATAGACCGTGTTAATCATACCAAATATGTAACAGTGTGGTGGACCTGGATGAGCGCATTAAGCCATTCGCCGCGCAAACAGGCCCATTGATACGTTCAGTGCGTACGGAGTACAATTGCATGCAATGTCCTGGCATGAACAATTATATACGAGGATATACGTTTTTACGCAGTCCAGTTAATATATATATATATATATATATATATATATATATATATATATAAATATATATATGTATATATCTTTTTTTATGCAACGTGTTTTCTACATATATCAATTTAATTTATTTTATACTTTATCGTGTATTTATATCTAGCTGTGTCCCATAAAGCTGACATTTGGTGAGCATATACATATGTACATTTAGATTTCTACTCATAAAATACATATGTTCATCGGCCAGCATCGTCAGGATGATAAAACGTCAATTCTGTAAGCTGGGTCAATGACCTGATTTGATTACAATTTCCCACATGATATGTATTACACACGTTTCGACAGTAGTTGCAGACGCAGGTTTGTTCAGGTTCGTGATAACTTTGCGTCTTGCACGTCAAGTGGTGGAAGCCGTGCACGAGAAACCTGGTGACCAAATGACGATTCGTTCTGTTTGTCCTCTTCCAGCTCGAGTCAGTCATTGCTGGTGTTCTGATAAACTGCGGGTCGATCTCCAGTCGCTTCGATCTGTGTTTTTCGACGAAGGTACAGTAGGCTGGGTTTACTGGGAGGTGAAACTTTTAGCGTATATCTTCTACAAACGATGGCGTATCGGTCAACAAGTAGACTAGTTGGTTTCTTGATGTCGTGTGCAGCCCGAGCACCATTTTCAGAAATGCAATTTTCACTCTATCCAAGGTTGTCAGGTCACGCACGGTTAGTTTCTCCCAGACGATCTGGATTCCATAGGTGGCTGTCAGTGCGACCTTCAGGTCGAATAAGCTCACGGCCGTAGCAACTGCAGGCTTCAGTGGAGATTCGATCGCCTTCCGAGCTCATTCCTCGATATGCGCTGAGAATGACTTACCCGTCGTTGTTTATGTGAGGCCGAGGTACGTAAAGGAGTTTACTATCTTCAAGCTTTGTCCGTCAAGGCGGAATGAGTCGCTACCTGCCAGCCTCCCACCTCTTCTGAACATCATAGCCTCGGTTTTTGTCTTCTTAATCTGAAGTCATACAGTCGCAATATACTTATGCAGATTATCAGCGCTTGTTGTAGGTGAAATCTACTCGGGCTGTACCTAACGAGGTCGTCTGCGTACATGATTACCTTCACGTGGGGGTGTCGCTGCTTGGTGTGTGAGGGGAGGTCATTGACGAGGACAGCGAAGAACAGTGGGCTTAGGTTGTCGCCTTGAGCGAAACCTGTTGTCTGCTCCACTCCATCTCTCTGCTACTTCATCGTACAGCAAAAAGATGCCGCCTTGCACTTCTTAGTGTCTTCTCGATGTCATCGAGGAGTATCGCGCACGCCGACATCGTAGATCTACCGCCGCGAAAACCGTGTTGTTCTTCTGGTAGGGCATTACGTCGTTCCAAAAATGTTGTGAGACGTCGGGTGAGGATGCTGGCCAACAGTTTGTAGGTGCAGCACTTCTTCGCTATCTCTCTTTAGGACTTGGGCTTTGTTGAATCACCCTTTCCTTTTGGGATTACGACCATGGTGCATTCTCTCCAAGCTTCTGCAATTTTTCTGCTGGACAGGCACGCATTGAACAAGGCAGTCCAACAACGTATGTATATATATAGTATTCGGTAAACTAAGTAGTTTGTGCATCATTCACAATTTTTTAACAATATTGGGAGAAAATGTCTGAGATCATTCCAGCATCTTACTCAACATGGGCAAAGCTAAACCCACAGTAGAAGGGACGGAGGATATATAAGAACGGTTTGGAGCCCTTAAACTCTGCAATAATAGATGTTGCCACTATACTGGTGGGACATGTGTTTGTAAGTATTATAATAAATTGTGTGAAAAGCACCGCGGTTGTGAGTGCCATGAAGTCACCTCGCTAGGAGGACTGGCATGATGATTTAAAAATTTGTAAATTGTATTTAGTTTTTACCTGAGACAAAGCGAAAGTAAACTCCGAGTGATTGATAAACATACGGGATTCAGTAAATTGTGCATGGAAAACTCTGACAAATACGACGAAAAGTAGCATATCTGGTATCATATATATTCAAATATATTTATTTCACTCAGATTGAGTATAATATACAGTTTAAGATTTTTTTTCATTATACTCTATCTTCTTCACGCTTTCGGCGAGAGAAGTAGTGCAAATGTGCAAATACCGTGCTGGATGTTTTGTCCAGCGCTGGGCCTTCCACTGCATGGTACTTGGCACACCTCTGCAGGCAGAACCGGTAGGTGCACAACTCGTATCCCTCGTGAAAGGCTGCGTTTGAACATACCAAGTAGTGATAACCATGCACTATGTACCTGGTGTATACGTGGCGACTGTCACGTGCAGGACCAGACCAAAGATGCACGGCATTGAAAACGTCCAAACCGGCCTCCCGTCTGGCCTATTTAACTTTAGCTTCCCATTCAGAAATGAAACATTCGTATGGTACTGTACGCGGCATCTTCAGCCTTAGTCGGATTGTTTCAGTAGCCGGTGGACAGCCTGACATGAGATACACAAAATCAGCTCCTTGCTCGAATAGGCAAGGAAAGCACTTGCTTCATATATAATGAGAAACTCCTCTTAAGCTGGTTAAAATTCGCCAGTGTGAGGTGGTTCCACATCCTGTCAAGGCCATACATCAGCCCCGGAACAATCTTAAGCATGAAGAGTCTCACTGCTGAGAAAACGGATAGTCTGCGGACATTGCCTAATTCCCCGTAAAGAGAGACAAGTGCCTTCCGTATTGTTTCGTTTATATGCGCTGTGAACGTCGTTCCCGTATAACGAACCCGAAGGCCAAGATACTGGAAAGAGTTAACAAACTCCAATGGTTGACCGCAGCAACGTATAACGTCTCTGGCAGCTAATTCATGGCTCTGGTTCCCTGGTGTTTACCTCAAGTCCCTTTGAGACAAGTAACGCCTCCATCATAGAGGTAATGCGCTTGATAGCACCTAGGTCGCGACAAACGACCACGATATCATCTGCATACATCACCACCACGGCTTTTTGGTAGTCCTGTCGGACGTAACCGACGAGATCAGCAAGGAGAAGTGTAAACGAGACGCAGCTCAGCGGGTTTCCTTGCGCAGTTCCCACATTTTGCTTAATCTCCAATACACCCTGCTCACCGTCTACCAACAAGGTGTCCTCCTCAAAGAAACTTGCTATTACACTCAGGAGAGAGCCACCCACTCCTGCTCGTTGAAATGCTTCAACCAGCAGATAGCGAGGGGCTTTGTCAAAGGCCTTGACGCAGTCAATAAAGACTGCATACAGATGACCTCTGGGTTGTGCCATAGCTCGCTCGATTTCTGACTGGAGAATGTGGATTGCATCACGGGTGCCTCGGCCTCTCCTAAAGCCGAATTGCACCGGTGGAAGTGCCTCTTCAGCCAATCCGCCAAATAACCAACTTACAGAAAATCTTCTTCAATGTGCGTTCTGACGCCACTACACGGTAGAGATTTGGACTCTGTTGGTCATCACCATGCCTACCCATACCTTTATATATATATATATATATATATATATATATATATACAGGTAGTTCAATAAATTCTTATAATGAAAACCAAGAATTTTCCAAATCATGTTTTTAAATTGATCTTATTCGATATACTCCCCGAGATGCTCAATACACTTTTCCCGCCAAGATTTCAGAGCTTTTATACCTCTTAAGTAGAATTCCGCGTCTTTAGACTGAAAATAGGCATTGACAGCAGCCTTAACCTCTTGATTGCTGGAAAAACGCTTTCCACCGAGACCATTCTTCAAATGTTCGAAGAGGAAATAATCAGAGGGGGCCAGGTCTGGTGAAACAGGACAACCTTCTTCTGCAAAGCGGGCCGTTTCACGATGAGTTCTTGCTAAAGGCAGTCCGACAGTCTTGCATAATATTCTCCTGTGATCGTTTTACCGCTCTCAAGGTAGTCGACCAGCATTATTCTACGTTGGTCTTAAAAAACTGTAGCCATCACCTTTCCGGTCAATGCCGTTGTCCGCACCCTCTTCGGAGGTCCTTCATCAGGTGCACACCATTGGCAAGATGCTTCTTGGGTCTCGGGAGTGTAGTGATGGACCCAGCTTTCATCGACGGTCATGAATCTGCGCCAAAAATCCGACGGATTGTTTGACATCTTGGCCAAATTTCGCTGTGAAGCGAAAACAGGCGCGTTTTTTTGGCCTTGGTTGAGCAAATGCGGCAGCCATTTTTCTCTGAGCTCTTTCATCTTCAAGTTTTCGTATAGGATAAAATGCACACTACCTAAACTAATTCCTAATGCCTCCGCTATCTCCTCAATGTTCATTCGCTTATCTGTGCAAACGATGTTTCGCACTTTCTCTATGTTTTCCTCATCAGTTGCCGTTTTTTGACCTCCTGGACGTAGTTCATTCTCGGTGCTCCTGCGACCTCTTTTTAACACATTAATCCAGTTGGAAACAGTGGCAAAACATGGCGCAGAGTCACCGTACGTCTCGTCCAACCCAATTTTTACTTGGGTCGCATTCCAACCTTTGAAATAAAAATGCTTGATAACCACTCGAAACTCTTTTTTCTTCATTTTTAAAAATCACGCCGATACGTTGCACGGGAAAAGCTATCAAACGAAATCGCAACGGCCAATCACCATAATATTTTGAGTGCTAGCAGTCGAAAAGTTGCAGTTCCTAATAGCGGTGGAAGCGCGCCAAAATTCGAATTCTAAAAAGCTCATTCTAAGAACTTATTGAACTACCTGTATATATATATATATATATATATATGTGTATATTGTGCTCAAATTGTTACCCTGTTCTAAGTTGTAAAGCTTGTTGCTTTATTAGAGCGTATTTGAAGTTTTCCTCTCCGTTGTCTTAATGACGGTCGTTTGAATTACGGCTGCATTATCTTAGTGTGTTCGGATTATGTTCGGATACTGTTGTCTTCAATTTGCTCATACTTCATTCTACGGCCTGCTTAGCCTGTTGAGTCTCAATAGGCAGTATTTATTATTAATGAGCCTACATTTTAAATCTCTATTTAGTAAATACACACAGCAAGGCCATCGTAGGCTAGCCGTCCGATTTAGCCGTATACATATGTTGAAACGAGCCTGCGTGCCCTATCCTACCTGAAATATAAGATGCTCATTCCTGACAAATCTTTGCCAGTGCCGTAACCGTTCCAACCTAATGTAGTATCAGTGCAGGAAGAGCGGGCCTCTGAAGCCCGTCGGGCCGCTTTGCGGCATTGTAGCGATTCCGAAGTAAGAGACGTGATAACGAAGGCGCCGTCTGGGAAGGCTCTGGGGTTCGATTTAGTCACAAATGAACGTCTCAGACAAGCGATGCTTTTTGCATCCTGCTTTACTATACTCCTTACGATGCAATAAGAACGGATTAGAAAACTAGTCTAGAAAACTAGAATACTAGTCTTCTTAGCATAATGCCTAAAGAGTAACAGCATGGCTTCAGAAGTGCCTGTTCAACAATGATGGTATGTGCCGTGCTTCTTAATTACCTACAACGGGCACTTCGAACCAAAGGGGCTTATCTCTTTGCCGTACTCGTGCACTTCAACGCGGCCTTTGACATGTCCATGTAGCACGAACGCTAGCATTCGTGCTAGCGAACGTGCTAGCATTTTGCAGAGTTTCATTGAATATACTGGAACATACGGCGATCGTACAAACCACTGGTACAATCGTAGCACTTTGCTGTGTATGCTTATGTATGCTGATGATTTGGTGCTTTATTTCCACAGCCGGTTTCACTTGCAGCAGTCTCTTGCGATCTTGCAGCATTGCGTTGATTGAACAAGTTTGAAATAAATATAAGTGAGGCAAATGCAATTCAGTTTTGGCGTGGAGAAAATTGGCTGAAAGCGATAAATCTCGTTTGGATTCACGAAATGTGGAATTTGTGATTCCTTACTTCTCTCACCAGGGGTCGTGTTCTCGTCTCGAGGCACAAATTCTTCCAGGCACATTGAGGGAAGTAATTCGGAAAGGACTATATATTCGAGGTCCCCATAAACTGCCAATGGATGCCGTCGTCGACGATGCACTAGAGCAGTTCCGTTGACTCGACTATTGGAGGGCCGTGATGGGTATATGTACAGATATGTGAAGGTGTGCTGCCCATTAAGCAGAGTATGTAAGTCAATCATTGGTTAATAAAGCTAAGTAAGCTTTTCTTTGACAATAAACCTATATCGTTCTAGTATTATTCTACTTTAATTACTAGTGCAACCGTAGTGACGACACGAATGATGGCAACAACCACCCGTGATGGCAAACACGTACGGGCGAAGTCATGCCATCATGGAACCGAGCCGTTAAACGAGTGCAAACAACGTTGTAAACGTATATATGTTTTTTTTCGAAAGATTATGACCCGTAGTAAATTACAAGGTTAGACAACGGAACCAACGCATCATGAGTCGAGTCTACGAACCTGGCAAACGACAGCGGTGTAGCTGCATTATCCCGAATGCCGCTTCATCTAGCCTAGGTAGCACCATAGCACCGAATCCGAGGCTGTGCCGTGCCAGCATAGTTCAAAAACAGCGGCATTCAGTTTGTACTATACTATTTGAACTAGAATCGACTCCTCGTACATGATCGCATATCTTGTATATATATATATATATATATATATATATATACATATATATATTTCTCAGGGATCAACCATAAGTTATTATGAACAGCAAATGTATAATTAAGATATACCATTATAATAATTATAACACATATCATAATCGTTATACATAAACCTAGCACATGTAGTTATAAAAGAAAATAAGACTATTCCTGTGTTAGCAAGTGCAATACCGTCATCACTAATTGCATACTTGAAAAAATAAATATGTTACAATGATCCATTCATCGTAAATTAGCCCTATGTCAAATTTACTATGAATGGCCGGATGCCTGTTGTGAGAGTGTCAATTCACGACAATTGGCAAAATACTTGTTTTGAAAATTATTGAGGTTGGGCGAATTCAACTTAGACATTATATAGCGTTTGAGTGTTTTTTTTCCAACTACACTCCTTAAGAGATTAAAACATATCTGGAAAATTTCATTAATTATTCACAAGACGAAGCGGAAGCAAGAAATTATTGTATAGGCGGATGTAATGATGAAGTAAATTCGTTACCAGTGGTATTTTTTGTACGCTGGACATTATTTGATTTATTTTTATTGATATATTCCATCTGTGAGCATGAATTACGGTAGAAAATACTTATGCCCTAAAAGTGCAGATTATCGTCATTGCAACAAAGATCTACAGTGCTTTGTATCCTAAGCCAAAATCGTTTCTTGTATAGTTTTTATTGCAATCAAAGTCAATAAAGTATTCTAAAAATTAACCCTGTAAAGAAGGACACCTTACTTCAGCTGTGAGAAATAAAATAAGTATAAACTAATTTAACGCATTTTAAGCGATATTATTGTACCGTAAACAGCAGGTCTGACGCAGTTTCTTCAAGAGGTCGTCAGCATGTAAATTGAATTTAAGATTCTGTTAAAATATCATACCTAGATGCTTATAACTAAAACAAAATATTTAATATAAGATCAATTGCAGTCCGGCAGTGGCATTCATTCTGATGAGGCCCATATGTAGAACGATAAGCGAGAATAATCGTGATTATAAATAAAAAGGTCCGCATCACGCGTGTGTCATATTCAAACTAAATATTTTTTCACCAGCTCAAAATGTAGGCAGAATTTGTATGTACAAGTTGAATGAAAATGGACCGAGAATTGATCCCCGTGGAATTCCATATTTTATTTTGTTTGTTTTTTCATGCTGATTTTTATGTTTAACAATTTTATTTCTATTAGTAAGCTAGGACTTAGGAAAGTTACAGGCTCGATTCTCAGGGCCTAGACGAGGTAATTTGATGATTAATTTTTTTATAATTTACACTATCATACGATGTCTTTAAATCTAGGATAACGATATTATACCATTAAGATACGAGGCTGCAAATACAAGTTAATCGTTTACCAATGAATGCTCAGTTAAAACCTCGTATTCCACTTGACTCTGCAACTTTTTCCCCAGCTTTAGCAAAATGTGTACTTATATGATTCAGTAAATCTGGATACTAACATTATGACCATTTTACAGGAATGTTAATAATGCTAATAATAAGTAACGTAATTTTTTTATTAATGATTTTAACCAAGAAATTCGATTCTCTTTTGCCCATTTGTTCGGGCTGTAATTTATTGATGGTTTTTATTCACCGCCGCACAATGCGTTATTTATCATAACTCATCTAAATTACAAATTCCACTAATAATTTAATTGATTTTATGAATAGAATAGAAAACACCTTGTTTAGCGAATAAATAATTTTCTTAGACTACACGCTAGTCACTCAGTTTTGAGCACACAAGCTGCGAGAGTACAGTGTAACTATTATCTAAGCATCTACTGAATATTGCAAGGGGAATAGGCCAAAGATGAGAAGTCCCTTAAAAGTGTTCATTCCGGGCAAGGTCAGGAACGAAAGCTTTATTCTTTTTAGCTTAACCAGTAGCTTCTAGAACACCGCTGTAATTGATGGGTGCCTCTAGAGAAGCTACTAGAGCTTCTCAGGTTCCCCATCAGGTTCTGCAGCAACTGGGAACGCTCCGGGGCACTGTATTGGTGGAAGCAAAAAGGTGCCTTCGAAATGTACAAGAAGCACATCTCCAGGAATAGTGCAACTGCGAACCAACTGCGCTGTCTGAGCGGCGATGTGGGGTCGTTTCTGTGCTTCCATTACTAACCGTTGTTCCTGTTTTATGAAGGTTTCCTCCTTCTTTGTAGATGTAAGGGACCGAGTCGCTCCGAATATGTCAATTGTCGACGCCCAGGGACGAGCTTGCGAGCCGTTGAGTGTTAATCCACGCAAGTCTACAAAAGTGTGGAAGTTTGCGGGATACTACATATCCATCGTACCGCTAGAGAGAACATCGATGAGTGCAGATGTTCTTGGAGACGATACATCAAGGCGGCAATTGAGGTCTGCAGGAAGTATGCCCGATTGATTACTTGGAATTGTTGAGAACGCAGTACAAAGTTTCTCAGTACAAGGTGTTCGGTCGGGCCAGTGGTACTGCTTCTACTGTTACTACTGTACATAGCCACGAGTATAAACTGACGCGCGTCTATGATCACAGTAGCATCCTCTGCCCAGACCAGCCTAACACTTTTAAAATGCCGGCTCAACGATACGGAAACGCCACCCGTTGACCTTCCGGCTTTGTGAGCAGTGGTAGCCATAAAAATCCCTGAACATTAAAATGTCGCGTAGCAAATGTTTCCATCAAAACTCTTACATCCAGACCGATGAGAACTGTCGTAAAATTCATCACCGAAATTACGCCTTAGATGTTGATGCAAAGCGTCGTCCTACTAGGGAGGTGGCCTGAGATGCGTCGTAGTGCTGCAGTGCGGCTTCCACATACTCCATCACAGTTTCCCGAACTGGAGATGGTCCTACTTTTCGTTTCCGTGAAAATCGCTCCGCTTCGTATTTAGTTCGCTGAGCCTGCGGGGCTTGGAATAGCTGACCAGGTTGCGAGGCTTCCAGTTGTAGTTGTTGTCGTTGTTGTTACTGTCGCTGGATTTATCTATATGTTGGACTCTCGGAGAAGCATGTCAGCGCGAGTAATTCTTCAGAAAATATGCTTTTGAAATATATTCAGATTGGCCTATAGGGCAACCACTGAGAACATATAGAAAGATGAAACTATATTGCACTTTTATGGAATATACATATACAGCATTCTGACACACTATAGCAGGGCGTATTCTATCAGAAATGCTGTAAACATCATGTTGTAAACAATAGAGCGTATTCAATCAGAAATGCTGTAAACAATGTTGTAACACACATATTTACAACGCTTGTGACAAATTATTCGATGCTTAATTATTACCTGGTACACATGCCAGATTTCCTCATTTGTTTGGATGTGTTAGAACTATCTAGTGATGAATGCAAGACTAGTCTTAAACAACAGATTTGTTTAATTTTTCGGGATATAGTAAAACATGTGTGTTTGGATGAGTCTCCCATCGCAATTAAAACACTAAACACCTGTATGTAATATGCAGGAAGTTGACACACTCACAAGAACGGGTAGCCACGGACAATAGCCTTGTCTGCAAAATGTCTTTAAATGTCACACTTGTTGAAAATGTATAATTATGGAAATTTTAAGTTGAATGAGAAGTTACTGAATTTATTTACGTTTTATTAAATACATGGGACTGCCGGATGAAGGCAGTCCCATGAAAATAAAACATATATACATACATATGTACCTCTCTCTATGTGTATAACATGAACTAAAGAACACAGGGGGACATCTGGGGATCCCCGGGTTGTCCTGCAGCAGAAACGAAGGATGGCAAGGCCGTCACAACGAAGTGATACACATATACATTAGAAGTATATCAAACTAGAACTGACCCCCGCCGATAGTCGCATATTCCGCTAAAATAGCCATTGATTTCAATAGAATATAAATGGGGAGAGGGCAGAAATGTCTTGCCTAAGAGCAACACAAATTTTCATTATACCGATGTAGCTGCCCGTTCATGACTAGACAAAATGAAATGTTCTCTGTTGCCATGTGGCTCAAAAAACGGCTGGCGTCTTACCTAAATCGTTATAAAACTTGTCTTCTCACTCAAATCGCAATAAAACGTGACTTCTCACATAAACCGTAACAAAACTTGTCTTCCTAGTAAGTTCGCTACGTTAAAGCGACAAGTCAAAGTGGACATTTGAAGTATCGCCGAAGCATTAGGAATACGCTCTGATTGGCATTTGTTGCGGATGTTAGTCTCATGCGATGTGTCTCCAGTGATAGATGTAGCTTCTGTAGGACGCGCTTGTCGTTTCTTCTACGACGTGCTGCAATTGACGTACTTGAATGAAATAACCCGTGAATATTGTGAAAGTCTACCAATAATGGTGAACACACATTAACAAATACAAATATTAAAACAAAACCAGTAATATTTTAAACCGAGATCCATTCATGCGATACACGAGAGGCATTAATCGTTCAGGGCAACCCCAGCATAGCATTATTTAAATAAAAAAATTATAATATACTTCAATTAAGATCACAAGGCGCTTCAGGTTTGGTAAATTTTTTTTATAAGAAAGACATGCATATAGTCGTACCGTCGCGCTCTGGACAGCGTAGTATGCACTACTAATCGGGGCATTTTGTAAAGTGTCTAACGCGTGTCACTACGTAATATTAGCAACATATGACGCAGGCAGACTTCGTCCAGCAGTAAACGATGCGATTGCAGCAATCAGGGGAAGACCCGTTAGCAAACCCGCAATGAGTTTTACAATATATATATATATATATACATATGACAGTGATGTTCAGCAGTCATGACTATGAGTTGGTGCCTGTTGTTGATGCTGTTATTGTTATAAACTTGCTACTATTGTTATATGGTTATGAATATCTAAAGTTTCTCATTTATAAAACAGCTGATAGTTATGTTTTGGCCGTTTACGACGGGTTGGAAGAAAAGCGGCGTGTTTTTGCTTTGGTTAGCAAAATATAAACCTGCTGAAAAATGATTCATTATGTATCATAGCCCTGGCTTCGTTGGGTGGAAACGTGTCAAGGACGTGTTTCCACACTATATATATATATATATATATATTTTATATTCCGATGATGTTTGAGTGTATCCGTACGCGCGCGTTAGTCTTACGACATATAAAATATAACGGCAAATAAAACGAACTTATTAGAAAACTATATATGTATAGCAAATTGAGTGGGGAAAAAGTAACTCGTTTAACTTTGAAGTGAGCATCAGTCTCCGCAGTTTATAGCTATTTGTTCGCAGAAAGTAAGCTTAAAACAACCAATGCCTGTAGCGAAGGTAGCAGCGCCAACTGTATTGTCGCCAACCACTAAACATACTTTATGTCCTAAATTTATTTATTGGTCACCTATTTACAGTACAGGAAATACAATTGCCTCAAGGCTTGATTTATGTCCAACAACAATATGGTGGGATTGAGCTTTTCGAGAGAGAGCCTCCGACAGTTTTTGTCCTAAATATAGGGCTATAAAAAAGTTTTTTCGGTTTTGTCCGTAAAGAACCATTATAAACTTCGAAAAAACTTTTTGTAGACCCAATAGAATAAGAAGATGATCAACGTACCCTTGATTCTGTTCCTCTCCTCTAACTGTCTACGCATTATCACGCATCATTGGTGGGTGGCGCGTTCTTCAATCGTCAAAAAACAGAAACATCTAGTAGAGCCTGCTATTCCTAGTAACATGATTACTGCCAAGTTAGAACGGGCTTGTTCTTTAGTTTTGGTCTTAGTTTCAGACCGCTCCGCCGGCACCAGCTAGAACGAAGAAGTAATACTAGAGACGGTGGTGATGATATGACAATAGTGGGCTCGATGCTGGTCGCCCGCTGGATGGATCAGACAGACGGAAGCGAGGGCGGTGTCCCCGGAAGATCTTCTGTCTGCTCGGAGGTTCGGAACAGATTTGATATTTTTTGTGATCTTTTTCGCTGCCCTGTAGTGCCACGATCTCTACTCCGTGCTACTACACGATTTCTGTGTGTCGGAAGTGCACACCTGAAATGGGGTGCGGTGTGGGCCGTGGGTGGCAGAAGCGGCATTTTGCCACACGTTGGAAAGATGGCTGACAAGGAGTATGATGGTGATGGCAACGTCCTGTAAGCACTGGCCTTGACCACTGGCATCATGGCATGCCGCCTGTGAAGGACTCGCGCAGAACAGTGTAGGAACAGTAACAGTGCCAGTGTCTACAGAGGACAACCCTGGTTACCTGGCTGCTGTGTGACGTAACTATTCCTCTCCCCTCCTTGGTCGCCCTCACCTGCTCTCTCTGCTCGTGTCAGTGACCTGCGCGAACGTAGAGTGGATGATACGCAGCGTATCTTGCCACGTGCTACAGTAGCCATTGTATACATATGAGTGTCTGTCTGTCCGTCTACGCGTGTGTGACGCCGTCCATGCGCTTGTGGTTCAACGTGTTGTGTGTTTCTCTCCGCTCTCCAGTAGACCCGACGCTCCAATCGAGCCACGTGTGATGAATGCCCCTCTTTGGTTGGCACCTGCGCTGATAGCCGGACGCGCGTCGGGTAGCCCGTTCTCAAAGTTTGCCGCCGTCGTGTGACGTCTGACAGACGATGTAGGTCGTACACAGTCGTACTTGTAAAAAAGGCTACAGTGGTAGATCTGCATAGATGTCTATGCAAACGAGACCGCGCTGACAGACAGTCAGCGTAGCTCGGTGTGCTCGTACGCACGCACGCGAGGATTTGGCGAAGCGACGTACCAGGCGTCATTGATCTCAATTAATCTGACAAACCAGCAATGTGCCGAAGTGCTGAGTCGAACGCTTCCACCACCTCGACAGCATGCAATAATGGCTCGTTGGCGTCGTTGCCCGAACGACTGGAGTCTTCTCCGCCTGTGACGAGATCGGAACATGAGAAGGCGCCGTATTTCGGCGGTACGTTGGGAAACGAAGAAAGTGCAACACCACCCCGTCCAAGCTACTCCACTGACAGCTGTCGATCATGGCTCGTCTGCGCCGGTTGTGCTGTACTGATCTCAGCCGCTTCGGTGGGCTTCCGTTGTTCCGGCTTTTTTCTAGTGGCCATCGCAACCGAATTCGCCGTTCCTTGGGGCCAAGCCTCGTGGCCCAGCAGCGTTCTCAACGTAATGACTTTCGCCGCGGGTACGTATCGCATGGCTGTGTCTCCTTGAATATGCGCTGTTTACATGTCGCTCTACACTACACGGGCTGCTGGCGTCTAAGCCACACACACATATATATATATATATATATATATATATAGGTTCATTCGGAAAAATCGCAGCCTAAAAAAACGCGTGGTTTTTACCTAATTGTTTTTATTTCTTGGCATAACTATATCTGAAGCTTAGAATTCGGCCGGGGCGGTTAGGAATAGGTTGAGTACCTGTGAAATTGTGTTGGCGGAGAGCTAATTGAATACCATTAGCGGTTGCAGTTTCTGAGAGATCTCTACTGAGCATGAAAGAAAAGGGCCCGCGATGTTAGACAAGATCGAAATGATAGTATATTTCAGGATTAGCATCGTGAGCTGCTTTACGGATGTGATCTCTTCTGACTGCATTGAAGGTGATTAGGCCCAAGTTCACAAGCACTGTAGGCTTTACGGCCGAGACACAAGGAACACCTGCGTTGCTTTAAAGAACACTGTATTGCGTGCACCGAAGTCTCCGTTTCGGTGTCTTTCCGTGTCTGCCTACATCCAATGAAGACTCTAAGCTGTCTTTGTGTTCGATCTATTCTCCTGAAAATAAATTTTAGCCCGAGTTGGCGGATAAGTGCATTGGAAAGCACGCCATGGAATGCGGTTTTCTAAATCGGACCCCCTGAATCCCTAGCCCTAGATCAAAGACCTTGAATTATTTTTTTCCCTAGGACAAACAATGGGACGCTGAACATGAGTATCCGTCATGTACGCATTAGCCTATCTGTCGGCGCCCCAGGCGCACAAAAGCCTTTTCTACTCCACACGTTTCTCTTAGTATCACTTACTTGTATCGCTAACTACATATTCAGGGGGTGTGAACCTACCAAGTCTCTAACGACACGAATTAACATTCGACAAGACTCTCATGCTTTGTCGTGTTGTTTTACCGACAGGTATCATCGCCGGCCCGATTGTGCAGAAGTACCGTTTGCGACCGATGTTGATCGCCAGCGTTGTGTGCAACGGCGCCGGTTTTATTGTGGCCGCGTTCGCGCACGACATTCCCTTGCTGGCGTTCGGGTTTGCTCTTCACGGCTTCGGTTGCGGCTGTATTCTTGTCATCACTAGCGTCCTGCTGAGTCAGTACTTTGACCGGCACCGGGGGACGGCTTTCGGCATTGCCAACGCTTCCTCACCCTTAACGTCGTTCCTTTTCCCGCCGATTGTCAAGGTGCTGCTCGAAAGCGTCGGCTTCAAGGGCACAATTCTCACGATTGGCATTGCGCTCACGTGTCTAATACCAGTAGGCGTTGCGCTTAACGATGCACCCTGGATTGATCGTCGAACCTCAACCACCGAAGACACCAATTCCAATGGTAGCCGTGAAGTATATCAATCTTGCTCTACTAGTGGTATAGTGTAGAGTCGTCTTTTGTACCTATTATTTTTTAGACATCTCAGTAAGGTATGCCTATTCTGTGAGATCTACCTAGAGAGGCAATCGCCTAGTATATATATATATATATATATATATATATACTTTTTTTCCGCAATAGATTGACTCTGGCCTAGGCACTTCATGGCTGTAGTCAAGGGTGAACAGCTCCAATGTTCGCTGGATCCAGCCGATTGGGTGATACACGTCTTCACGCTAATAGTTAGCTTAATATTGTAGAATGCGTACTTCTTAGGAACTGTCAATACGTCGAGCTCAGCCACAGGTTGCTAAAATTAAGTTGCAGTGACCGAAATAAGGCGGTCCGATATATAGAATAATGGACGAAGACAATTTCGAGATACTTCGCTCATATGTTTGTAATATATTTGAAGAATAACTTGGTGCCTGTTACAGGGCTTACTTAGTTTCATCTTACTTTACTCTCTCTCTTTCTATATATATATATATATATATATATTTCTACTGAGTACGAGCATCAGTCAACGCGAGCAATTTACTGAGTTTCACTTGAGCTTTGTCGAATAGACTCAGAATTGATAACGACTGCTGATGATGTATGTCCGACAGAAAAGCCTTCATCAGGAAAAACTGCAGGAAGCCTCTTCAGGAAGCCCATGCTCTATGTCATTCTGTTGGGCAACATAGCATTCCAGTGGACGTTCGATACGTTTCTCGCGACTATTGTCGATTACGGCATGCAAAAGAATCTCTCTATGCAGGACGGAGTTACCATTATCGTTTTCTACTCTGCGGCCGATCTAGCCGGTAAGCTCAACTGCTACTGCATACAAAATCTGACTGACTGATATGAAAATAATGAACGATTAACAATAACGTTTGAATGCACATAAATGCATATATAAATATCGTGCATTTCCGTTCACGTTACTGTGTTGTTTACAGGAAGGTTGTTACTGCCACTGCTAGCGGATCACGGCTGGATGGGTCGGGACAGCCTTGTGACGTGTTCCTATCTCCTGTCGTCTGCCATGATAGCCTTGTTGTGTTTTTGCGAAAGTTTGACGTCTTTCGTCGTGCTGATCGTCTGCCTTGGGCCTTTTTTCGGCCTGTCGGGCATGTACTACAACAGCGTCGTGGCTCAGTACCTTGGAATGGAGTCGCTAGGCTTAGCGTACGGTTTCATCGGTTTCATGGCCGGAATCGTCTTTCTGTTAATGCCATTCTCGCTTGGTGAGTGCCATCGACGTTTAGAAGGCCCACGCTTCCCCGATGATAGTATATATGTGTGTGTATATATATATATATATATATATATATATGTACCATGTTGTAGGTAATTAGTGCGCCAAACACCAACGGTGTTGACGGTGACATCGAGTAATTTGTTATGTCCATATCTGTCGTTGCAGCGCTGTTTCGGGATATTCTGGCCGACTACCGTTGGATGTACATGACAAATTCGTCGCTCCTGCTTGTGGCTTCGCTGCCCTGGCTGATCGTTGTCCTCCGGAGGAAGCTGAACCGGCCAAAGTGAGCTGCCCAAAACAGCTGCTCGCTCTTCATCTACCAACAATGACGGCTCTCCCGGTGTTTCAGCTGTCTGGGCTTGCAATTCAAGCCAACCTCTTGCAGCATAAACAATTCAGTACCAATGCCTTGGTCCGCAACACAAGCTGTCCAACCGGATTTGCACATGCACATTTGACGTTTGCAGAAATCCTGTTTTATGTATGCATATATATATATATATATATATATATATATATATATATATATATATATATGCCAAAATCCACATTATGGCCACGGCGACATGTGTGGGCAAAATGAGGCTAACACTCTGCCCCAGTCATGTGCAAATTATTTATAATTTTATAACTGCCAGTTATTTTATTTATATAATTTCGCTAAGTTAGCACTTTGTTGTGTGCAAATGTTATTGGCTTCCTTGACGATGGGGTTATCCAACCATTCATTTTAGCCACAACCCTATCCTTCTTGGGAGAATTGTACAAATGCAATAATTTGCCAGCGAGCCCTGGGACTCTCGCGCTACAAACATCCCACCATTCACTATCCATTCAAGTGTTAACTCTGTCCGCAGCCAGAACGAAATCGACGACACAACTGCGCGTTCTGACATCATGACCACGTCCGGTATACCTAGCCCGTCCAATGAAATCGGAGTTAGTCGACAGGTGGCAAAGTCCAGATCGGTCTTTCCAGCTATTCAGTGTAGTTTTTCACACTTTCTGGATACATACAATAACATCTGGGATTTCTTGGTTCCCTTTGTCCACTACACCACGGCCAGGAAGAAGCTTAAGCGAGTCCTTCGGCGCGAATCCTTCGTGGGCTACGATACACTCGTATACCATATACTTCCCCGGGTTCAGCGATAGGCCGCTGATCTCTCCCCATCTCTACTACAGCTTAGAGAGAACCGGCCTGCATGGGTAGGTGTTTACTGCGCAGTTTCTTCATGCAGCATGCAGTGAATACTGTGACACTTTGCCATCTGTACTGCGATAATATACTAGAAGACTATGAAAATTAGCTGTAAATTCCTGCAGATCCATACGAAAGGCCGTGCAGCTTTGGCGCAACATATCATCCAACCTCAAACTGGTTCAAAATGCGTTCCAATAAAAACCAAAACTGTTTTGAACGCCATGTGCTCATCGCAACACGAATTTAGAATAGTAAGTGCCTTTATTTTCAAATTAAAGGGTGAGGTCCACGGGATGCAGGGAAGCCTGCAAAGCTGCCTTGCGATGTGTTCGTCTGGTTATCTACCAGGCACACATATTGTTGATGATTTCAATTTTTGCAGGTTTATTTATAATTCTTCATAAGCACATTAAAAAATGATAAATACGAGCTGTGCTCACAAGTTACAGTAGTACGTATGTCGTTAGTCTTAACTAACGATTAACGACAGTAACGGCAGGTGAATAGCATTTGGCTGAATAGCGCATTTTGCACACAAAACGTTTTCAGGGATATTCTCTGGACCCTACACTTAATTATGCCTTTATCTTGCCCAAATATGGGCTCCAGACGGGTGAGCAATGAACAAGCTGGATCTCAGTCCTTCATAGACGAGGATACACCGTTAGACCGATGAAACACTAGAATCACGTATTTACAAGTGCATCTGTACATATGACTAGTTCTTTGATATGTGTAGAGAACGTAAGAGCGTCAAAACAAACACGTAACTCTAATATATGTTTAGATTGTCAGCGTTTAAAGGGTATACATCACTCAATGGAATATAATATTTCATCAAGTTCTTCATTTCTTGTCTAAGACAAATATTCTGTACATCACGTCTCATTTCTTGTCTAACACAAATATTCTGTACATCACATCTCATTTCTTGTCTTAAACAAATATTCTGTACAGAGCAGTGTAGAGACGCAGCTTCTCCACGTTGACGGTGACGCCAGACGATGTCAATCGTGGCTTACTGAAAGCTTCCTTGCATTTTACTCGAAACGACCGATTTTGCAAGCACATTTTTTTTGCACAAATTCATGCTGTAGCGCGTCAAATTGCTTATCCGTGGATATGTAAATGGCTATTTGTCTTGCTAGGAATATTTCAACAATAGAGTCATGACGTACTGTTTGAAGCTTTAGTACGGAGAATCAGATTAACTTTTAGGCACTAGATATCAGAAGAAAGTGTCTTAGATTTTTTGTAGTTGTGTTTTTAGTGTTGTTTCGTTGCATATATTGTATGATGTTGGCCGCCCGCCGGCGAAGGGCTCGAGCAGAACAGTGTAGGAAGCTAATCGCGTTCATACTAGTAACAACCAGTCAGTGTCCACAGAAGACAGCCTTAGTTACCTGGTGGCTGTGTGACGTAGGTACTCCTCTACTATTCTATTGATCGCCCCATCTTCACCTGCCCGCTCTGCTTGTATTAGTGACCTACGCGTAGAATGGGTGATACGCAGCGTCTCTGACCACGTGCTATAGCGGTCATAGCATAAGTATGGGTGAGCCTCTGCGTATATGTCTGTGTGTGTGTGTGAGACCGTCCGGGCGCGTATGGTTCAACGTGTCGCGTGTTCCCCTCCGCTCTCCAGTAGAGCCGACGCTCCCATCGAGCTACATGTGACGCTTCTCTTTGATTAACGCCAGAGCTCATAAACGTCAGACTTGCATGAGGTACTACGCTCTCAAAGCTTGCGTCGTATGGCGTCTGACGGATGATAAAGGCCGTACCCATAACTAGTAGAAAAAGTAATGATCGTATTTGCATAGATGTCTATGAAAATGAGAGCGCGCAGACAGACGGCCATCGCGTCTCATGGCGCTCGCTCGCACGCATGCTCGGACCTCAGGCAACGTGCCGTCATTTATCTCCATTAAGCCTACAAACTGACAATGCGCCAAAGTGCTAAGTCAAACGCTTCTACGATCTCGACAGCATGCAATAACTCGTTGGCGTCGTTGCCCGAACGACTGGAGTCTTGGGCGTCTTTTTTCTAGTGGCTATCGCAGCCGAATTCGCCGTTCCTTGGGGCCAAGCCTTGTGGCCAAGCAGTTTCCTCAGCGTAATGACCTTCGCCGCGGGTACGTGTCATAACGTTGTGCCTTCTTGAGTATGCGCTGTTTACATGTCGCTCTACACTATACAGGCGTATAGTGTGGAGCAGTGTAGACAGGTTGCTCGAGTCTAGGCCACACGTACAGGCCCGCCGGGAGACCGTGAGAAAGCTACTGGAAAACATCATCGTTGCCAGACTCAATGAGAAAAAGAGCGCCCTATCCCATGCGCAGTGTGGATTTAGAGAAAGCGGATCGACGGCAGAAGTTCTGAGCAGTGTATTTTGGCAGGTGACTGCAGACACCACCCGGTCGTTAAAGGCTGCGCTGCTATATGCTCATGGTCCTGTAGGATCCGTCCGTAACGCAATTACCATGGCAAACTGGGGTGTGATCATGACAGCGTTGAAGAGAAAGAGCGAAGTGGCATACCTGAAGCGCATCAACTTGTCGTACCTAGGCGACGAAGAGACTGCGCCCAGGGCGACCTAACACAGCAACAGCAGATATCCTGAAGGAATCCGATCGTGATCGGATACTATAGAATTTAGCTTACGATGGCGTTCTTGAGTCGCAGGGACTGCGTTCTTAGTCCGTGCCCGTGTGAGGGACTATCCCGGGAAAGCAGGATAAGGAGTCACAAGGGCGAAGCAACAAATTGCAGCATGGTCCTCGACAATCTAGACACTTTACCTTCCCTTTTTGTCAGAGGCATATTGGCAGGACGCATAATGATCTACAATTCGAGACTGCATCCTGTAGGTTGCGAGGTAATGATATACAAATCCGAGTCTGTGGGGACAATATCGGCTCTGGTAGGTGAGTTCCACACTAGATGCTGTGATATTGTATTCGATATGGTACATATTACCTAATAAATTGTTATAAAGGCAAAAACTACTACAAGTCGCTAACTACTAGAAAAGACCAGTTGGGTTAAATTTAACTTAAATTGTTGCATAACCGACTTTATTATTTCCGTCTAAGCAGAACTCTGGATGTAAACGCCAGACTAGTCTAACCGTAATACAATTCAAGATTATATTTGCATATCAATTTGAATATATAATCATACATGTTTTTGAATGCCCTAATGCCATGAAGGTGTTCTGCCAAAAAATTATTAAATCATACTGTTTTGCTGAAAGCAGCTATTTTTTAAGGAGGAATGTTTCCCTCATTGAATGCTTATGTAAACCGATGCGAATTGTAAACTAGATAACTATCTAGTGATGCTAAGCGTTTATATGTGTTCTATTATGGACAAAAATACCCTGAAATACGCTCCTATTAATTTTGGCACCCGACGGTGGGGAGTGTTTTCACTGCTCTTTCATCGTAAAGTCCCGTAAAAGTACATTTGTTTCACTAGCTGCGCTGCTGGACCGCCAACGGACACAAGAACATTAAAGCATAAACATGTCTTACATAAGGTCAGGCCTTACATTAGAGTCAGTGTAAATACATAAATGGTATACGTCTACAACTTGCTGACGTCGGCTGCAGGACGGCTCGCTGGTTAGGCAGGTACTGCCTGTTCGACTGGGCCTGATAAAGGTCGTCGCGGGAGGTCCGAGATGCGCTGAGCCTGGTACGTTGTGTGGCCATTGCTGTTGCTGTTTAGTGTGACCGTAAGTGAAACGTGGCCGTTGCGGGACAGATCCAATTTACGTTCATTTGCTTCGTTCAGTTGTTGTTGTTGTTGCTGCTGCGGCTGCAATTTGGCAATGACGCCATTGTTGCTGTCAAGCGTGACAGTTTCGCCTGACTTGAAGAACTCGGTCGCTCCCAGCACGCCGACAATTGCAGGTAGGCCATACTCTCGCGCAACCACGGCTCCATGCGAGAGCAATCCGCCGATTTCGGTGACGACGCCCGACAGTAGCGGGAAGTACGGCGTCCAGCCTGAACAATGCCACCGGCGCCGTCAATGATAATAGCAGCAGCAGCAGTAGTCGCATTATGAACGAGGATAAATACGGTTTAGATACAGAGTCAGTGAGATACGGGTCGGAAGCAGGTGTGCTCAGGCAACTCCTACGATGGAGCAGCCGGGCTGGCAGAAAGCTGACAATTGCTGTACATATGCTATCAAACTAAAAGGAGAGTTTCACAAGGGGACAGGTCTACGTTCGTAGATGCGTGGAACTATTTATCTAAACGCATCTATATGATTTCTTAAGGTTGTCTAAATCTGGCTGTACAGATAAAACAGAGTAGTGGCGGCGTGGTCTAGGGGACTAGTGCGCTAGTCATGGCTGTCATTTACCGGTGTGTCGCCGGTTCGATCCCTGTTGTGAATCGAATTTTCCTTGAGCGATGCTCATTGAGAATAGAAATGATAGCCCTTTCTGCTGAGAGTCAGCGGCCATGCTGCCACAATGACTGTGGGGGAAAGCCTAGATATCTTAACATGCCCGACCCTCGGCGCACTGAAGATATACCTCAGGTTAAGTTCCAATCCCGTAGGGAACGGAGGATGGCCTATAATTAAGAACAACATCCTTAATTTTTTTTTCGATTCTAGACAAAACAGAGTGACGTTTATACCGTACCGGTATCGGTAGCACGCGTGATGAGTATATCGCCCTTCTGGATGAGATGGGCTTCACTTTCGAAATCGGAAATGACTCGGGCCACGCCTTGGACGACGCCCTCACTGACAGGCGTACCGGACAAGCTCTGCGCTCCATCCGGAATACTGGTGCTGGCCGATTCGAGCTGAAGCGGTACAACAAGCAAGCAGAATTAGCGCAGTGTCTGTCAGTAAAACGTTTAAAGGTTGTTCTTGATCCTTGATTAAGAACTGCTCGAATATCGGCGGGTCTCGATTTGATATCCTCAATGGAGAAAAATAAGAAAGCACTGTGACAATTAAGGAACCTCTGGATAAAACGAGCCATGTATTTTAATGTCTGCAGGCCGATACGCTATTTCCGAGATCTAGTTCCTTGGAAGAAATTCCCTGACAAATTATATTAGGGAGTTTTATTGTTTTAAAATAATCTAAACTTATTATGCACTTACCGGTTTGGGCATCCCATAGAAAAGAACGTTGAACTTTTGTCTATCAAGGCGGCTGTGCATTTTTTGTCGTCGAAGCGCCCTGCAAAAAATAATTAGAAAAGAGTAGAAACTGACAATATTTATATTGCATTTCGCTCAAGTGTTCTAGCAGCTTATATGTTTATACTTCTGTTTAAATTGCACGCATCTCAGACGAATGGAAGATTTCAAGTATGGATATGTTTATTTTAGAAGTTTCATCTTTCTCTCTCTCTCTTTCTATATATATAAATAAAAAATAAAATATATATGTAGCCTGGTAGCAATCTCTAGCACTCAAATGGCTGAAGTCAAGTCTAATCTCAGGTATACTTGATTATGTTTCAAAACAACATCACTCACACGCCGGAATATGTGAAATATAAAATAACGTTTCATTCACATTAAGCGCAACGAATATGCAAGGGCATCAGGCTTATATAATTATATTTGAAAACAGGGGCCAGATCTTATTGCATATGAACACCTCAAGAAGAATGTAAATGTAGTTTGTCCAATTTTAACAAAGCTCTACAATGTATGTCTTAGACAAGGGAAAATACCCGTCGAGTGGCGGCAGAGCTTTCTGCAGCCTATCTTCAAGCGTAAAGGAGATCCAACTGACCCGAGAAACTATAGAGGCATCGCACTCACAAGCGTGCTCTATAAGACCCTAACATCGCTAATCGTTAACAGGCTGTACTCGGCCACCGAGGAGAAGGTCCCGCCGGAGCAATATGGCTTTCTACGGGGACGGTCTACGTCAGATGCGGTCTCATTTGTAGTGAAACATGTATAATATCGCCGCTCAGTGAACGAAATGACATACGCTGCTTTTATTGATTTTAAAACTGCATTCGATTGTCTTCCGAGGGACTGTCTGCTGAACACTCTACGATCAAGTTTTGACATAAAGGGAGCAACTTTTAACATTTTACATGACATTCTAGCATATAACGTCATAACGATTAAAACGGCGATCACTACGTACAAGAACCCGTAACACAAACAATCGGAGTGGCCCAAGGAGACTCAGCTACCCCTTTCCTTTTCATTCTGTACGTGACTGGACTCTCGGATCTGCTCCGTGGTCTCAAAGCCCCACACGCTTTCTATGCAGATGACTTGGTTATCCTAGCAAAATCCCGAAATCATCTTTAGTTTTATCTTAACGAGACTGCACAATGGTGTGAACAGAACAAACTCTCGATCAACACAGATAAAACAAAGGTAATGCGTTTCAGCAGAGGAGGATCATATGCTGCTAGAGATCATCGCTTGAAAATAAACGAGAGAGTGCTTGAGGTGGTCAACAGCTTCACTTACCTAGGGGTTATCCTAACCCCAAGGCTCTCATTTAGTACACATGTTGACGGAGTACGGGCAAAAGCGGCGGCCACAATCACCTTACTAGGAGATCTACGCGACGTAGACCTAAAAACAGCAATGAACTGTTTCAAAATCAAACTTCTCCGGACCATAACATATTGTCTACCCGCCATAGCACCGCATTTGACAATGAGTGATTTAAAAGTCCTAAATAGAGTGAAGTCTTGCTTTGTCAAACGCATATTGGGACTGCCTGAAAACGCATCTGCCACACTAGCCTTAGAACTGTGCGGAGAAAGAACACTCACGGAAGACTTGGTTCTCAACAAGGTCCCGTTCAACACAGAAGCATTGGACTCCTACCGAACATTCAGAGAATCAAGAAACATACAGTTTGCCATTGAAAACTACACTGATGGCCCAGCATTTTGTTCTGATAAATGGAAAGGAAGCCGCCAACGGAATCGCACAATTGTGTGCCGAACGACATGGCACGGATACCACCATTTTATGTGCATGAAGCCAAATTGTTTTACCATTGAAGAATGCGTATGTAGTTTTTGTGGACAGTCCGATATTGGGCGGTACCACATGCTTGTATTTAAGGAAATTGTTGGAACCTCCCTAACAGCCAGAGTTGATTATATAATGTCAGACCATACTGTTGTATTGTGACTGTAACAACCAATTCTATGGTGAATAAATCATGAATGAATAATATTTGAAAACAAACATAGATTTCTGCAGTATGTCTAACATGCCCTAACTCCGTTGAGCATGTGCATCAATTTGTGTTCGTGTTGCAGACCGGCAGCGGAAATAATCAGGGTCAGGCTTAGGTAATCTATTACACGACCATTGCAGAATTTTTTGTTAAGGTGGCAAGAAAAAGTGACTGAAGTCTTGGCAGAGGTAGCGCAGTTAGATGCGTATGTCGCCAGGGAGCTTTGTGATGGAATCGGCATGCACTAATCGGCACATATCCACAAGGTACATTGTGGCTACCATCACTTAGTATATTCGACCCAAGGAGCTCACTAAATTGACAATCAATGTCGTTGCCGGTTCTACTTGCAGACGTGCGTTCAATACCGCACAGCGAGATGCCAAACGCATCGGCGATCTCTACACTTTTTCACCAGCTGGGACGGTTGCTGAAGTGTTCAAAAATATATATATTTTTTTTAAGGTAACAAAATATATATATATATATATATATTTTTTTAAGGTAACAAACGTATCCACCAAGTATAGCAATAAATCCATCTAGAACAACGGAGATTATCGTGCGGCGGTTATATAGCTTTCTCGAGAGAGGTAGGTCTTGTCCTAGGTATCCTTCCGTATCAGTTGTAGCCAACTGATTTAACTTCGGGTAGTAGATCATGGTATTGACCTGATTTCTATAGCACGGGTGCGATTACCTCTGAAATATGGAAACAGGCCGGACGAACGAATTGACACGTTCTCACGCGCTTTGCTGTTCATGGCTTTCATCACGTTTTATGCGGGACGGGGGGGTTTCATGCACCTGCATATACATGTATCTCTACAAGATGCGGTGAAAGATGCCCCAGGTACCACGCGGCATCGTGTGCTGCGGTACCGTCGTTGAACAGCCTATCAGATGCGACTCGGCGCAGTCAAGGTGCGGACGCACAGGAGGTTAGCCTTAACCGCTTTCAATATTTCTATAATTATTTGAAACGTTCATACAAGACAATTGTATTTTTAAAGACACAAAATGATGGTATTGACATTATCTGTTTGTTCACAAACAAAAATAGTATTCTCAAGATTGTCACTAAGTTATCAATTCTAGTAACTCTCTGTCACAATAGCACTTACAACCCACAAACACGGTACACACCTCGGTATTAAACTGGGGTTCCGCGTTGTTATTAAACGGTAGACTTCATCGAAAGTCAGGAAAAAGACTAAGTCTGCATCTGGTAGTCGGCCCTCGATTTGAAGTTGCTTCCCTAGACGACGCAGAGGTTGGCGAATCTCATGTATGCATTTCACTAGAACGGATTTCATGGCCTCACGTGCATAGACCGCAAACTGTGCTCGGGGAATCACGTAGCTGAGCAACTTCCTGGAACCGAACGAGATTAACGGAAAGAGGAGATTTTCGTATTATATATGTATATATGTATGTATATACAAACATACAGGGCCTTCCAGAATTTGTGCCACACACTTTGGAATATAGGGGGATAAAATGCTTATTTTGGAGTGGGAGCGTTCAAATATTCCAGGCGTTTCTCTAACGACTTCAGCTGCGGCGTTTATTGTGTCGATCAGCTTCTCTCAAGCCAGCAGGCCGCGTAAACGAGACTTTTCAGGTGGCCCCAACAGAAAAGTCGAGACTTGAAAGGTTAGAAAACCGCACCGGCCAAGCGATGGGCCTACCTCGGCCAATCCACTGAGCCGGGTTTAGATAGACCCGCGCCGCAGCAGTGTGATGTGGTTTCGCTTTCACTTTAAATAAATACATTTTCGCTACCTCGTGCTATTATTTTTTTTTTATTTGCGTAAGTTGCACTAGACCTTAAGGTTTGTGACACAAATTCTGGGAGACCCTGTATGTATGCATTTATATATATATATATATATATATATATATATATAAGAACGAACAGAAAAGGAACAGTGATATCTCATGAACGTGCTACCAGCTCCTCCTTTCCCATGGCATCTCAGCAAAAACCGGGCCCATTTCATTCGGTCATCATGTCGATCATTGCTGCTACGTCTCCGCGCTATACGTCCAATGAGAATCTTTGCAATAAAAGGCTCCTGGTAATTTTAGAACTTACGCTCTATTCCAATTGCTCATACGGGAGACTGCATTTTCCATACGTCCCTTCC
This sequence comes from Dermanyssus gallinae, assembly GCA_003439945.1. NCBI lineage: Eukaryota > Metazoa > Arthropoda > Arachnida > Mesostigmata > Dermanyssidae > Dermanyssus > Dermanyssus gallinae. The sequence continues at coordinate 21,363 of QVRM01005398.1, read as the reverse complement.
AGAAAACAGCACATGTTGATGACAGCTGTTATGACAGCTGTCATCAAACACTGCAAACGGGTACAATGCTTACCTCTGTACAAATGAAGGCTGCTTGTCCAGGTCTGCAATCGTCATTTTGAAATCTTCCTTCGGTTTGGCTTTACCTGCACGAACGTTGGTTTGTAGAGTTGTTACTAGAGCGGTAGCGTCAATGTCCCAGGTTTTCGAATAAACGTCGAACTCCTTGTAGCACCGGTGTCCGTGTGCAGTGCGAAACTTCCGGAATTTCTTTGCGGCTTCGCCCTCATCCGTTTCCAAGAATCTCAACGCGTCTTCAACGGACATTTGAACAAAGTCGGCTCCCCTCGGGTCATTGTAAATGCAGTTCGACAGATCCTAAAAAAATTCAATATCGGCGCACTATGTAATATATATATATGGAGAGAGAGAGCAAAATTCCCCATGAACACTACACAGTTCAACTAAATTCGCACAAGCACTTCACACTTCAAGCATCTCATATATGTTAGCCGGGAAATTTCCATATTTATATATATATATATATATATATATATCGCTTCTTTACAGAATCGTTACTAAACATGACCCCTTTTGTTATAGCCTAACGACAAAGTTTTAAGAAATTAATAACCCTGCTTAAGACCTTCTGCTAATATACTCTTATATTGTTCAGCGTCCAGATAAAGGCCAAGAGCCAGATGTGCAGAGGAGTTTCATGATATATACAGACTGAATGAAGTACAATTTCCTAACTAATGTACTTGTAAAAAGAATAGCCAAGCCACCTTTGCCGATCCAACCATGATTCACTTCTCTTCGACAGCGGCCATCATTCCGCTTAGTGTTCTCGATGCTGACGATATTCTCGCAGAACCCACTTCGGCACTATGGATGTCCGGCCACCAAGACCAGGCAATGGCTGCGAGATTTTGAAAGGAATGCCGATCTCAGCATACGACAACGACCCATTAACTCCCATCTTTTTGGCGAGGATTACGACGCCCATGGCCTTCCCTTATGCATGTGATGCAGTTACCCAGGACATCGACTGGTAAAGTGAATCGAAATCGAGAATTTTCTACTTGCGGGAGTGCACACCCGTTTCGACTTTGTTCTAGACCACAACGCTGCCCAAGCGAGCATCAAGTGACAACGACCCTGCAGCCTCCGAAAATAGTCACATATCGAGATCTAGCCCTTTATTCCAGATCGATCGATTTTAACGAGAACTTAAGCATGTGAATGTATGCAGTTCCATAAATAAACCACGTCTGAATTGAATTGAAATTGAGACCATTGGCACTGAGTACCGATTACCCAGATTCACTTGGCCATCATTTCGCTAACTGTTCCCGATGTTGATGATATTGCCGCAGATTCCTCTACGGAGGGATATGCAGAAACTCTGCCCGATCCAGCGCTGTATCATGTAGTAACAACAACACTACCGTCACGGAGAATGTCACTGTATCCATATACCAAGTAACAACGACCCTGCCTCCACGAACACAGCGACTAGTCTTCAGTCCCACAAAATCGATCTTCTCGTTCTCGTCAGTCCCTGCGATGTACGAAAGATTCGTAGACCAAGTCTCCGAACAAATCACCACTGCTGGCTTGGAACGAGCAGGTCAAGAGAGGGAGGGGGGGGGGCAGTGTGGCGAAGCGCTCCACCCTCTGTGCAGTGTGACAATAGTCCAAGAGCGCACTACACACATTGCCTACGCAATATGACGCCATTGAAACCGATCCTAACCGACCACGGCTAACGCTTGCCCTACAACGAACGCAGCCCTCGGCGTTCTGAGAGGACCCTTTTTGTACTGAGCCGCGCATCGGAAAAGAGTTTTCTTGGGTAGAGATTCTGGGAGTTTTGGTTCTTTACAGCTGCTAATTCCCCCTTAATAAAGAACAGCGGAACTTTAAGATTTTTCCTTAAAGGATTTTCTTGAAAAACTTGCCCATATCGTAGGTGCCGACGCCGGGAAAAGGAGGGTTATAGCGGAGGATTGTAACGCCGCCGGAACAGATTGCGGTAGTCAAATGACGACAGAGAGGGCCCAGACACTGCAGGTGGGCAGACTAGGCAGCATTGCCTACCGCAAAATGTGCACGAGTCCTTGATGTATAATGTCAACGGATCTAACGCCTTGTGCACATTTTGGAGATCTAAACGCATCAACATCAGTACTTATGAACATGTGGTTCCATTGTTTCATCATCAAGGACTCAACAGTATATACGTCTGTATAAAACAAGTGTGTTTTCCAGGCTTTTATATTCCTCACCCGCCCGGGGGCCATACTTGTGCAAATACTTATGATAAGAGACGTTCAGAGAAGATTCCTTAAGCGTCTCTGCAGGAAATGCGATATCAAGCCAAATGCTGTAAGACGCCCGTCGCTGTCAACTTTAGTTAAGACCAACGTCTATCGCAACGTGTGAGCGCTCAATTTCTTGATCGGTTTTTCGATGTCACAATGAACAATTGTAGCAGCCAAACATTATTTTACCAAAATATACTGAAAAAGTTAAAATAATCAATACAGTGTTTGTCTAGTGCGTATCTAAAGAGTCGCACAATAAGGCCTCCTTCTACTCTTTATTTTATAAATATATTTCGCTATATCTAGCTAAGGAAAAGGGCGCTTAGGGCTTGCCGTACCAGATTACTGCGTTAAGGCTCCGGAGACCTGCGCCCAGATACCCTCCGGACTTGCTGCTGCGGGACATTGTCACAACTCTCTTCCGGGCATGGCTGCGGAGGGGTAAAGAGGAGTTCGACGTGGATTTGAATAACATCCTGGAGGTCAAACGGGCGTCAGAAGGTGTCCGAGAGTCTTTAATGCCTCTATGGCCATACCTCTGAACGAGGGCGGGCTTCCGAGGACCTGGAAACGGCGTTCCGGTCTCTAAACCTAATGAACGCCGGCAAAATGGTGAAGAACCTCCTCGCCTACGGCCTAAACGAGGAGATCGAGGCCAAACAAGCGTTATCGGGGTCTAAATACAGATTTCAGAAAAAGCCGGTCTACAGTCGGAGCCCTGAACAAGGTACTGCAACGGGCAGGTGAGGAGACCACGAAGACCTTCAAAACAAGGGGATTCGTGCTCCTCATCTTCCTAAATGCCAAAAATGCCTTCAGCACAATGAACTGGGAGGTAGTTGTAGACGCGATGAAGAGAATTTCCGCCTACGTCTTTCAGACGTTTTCGTGCGACTGGTAACGGTTGTCTGGTGGCAAGGGCATTGGAGTACAAGGCTATAACTGGAGTTCCACAGGGCTCGGTTTTGGGATCAGTTTCCGGAACCTAGCTTACGACAGGGCACTCGAGATCGAGAATCTCTCGCATGGGATGGAGACGCTAGAGTGCGCGGATGATCTCGCACTCATGGTTACGGGTAGGACCGAGACAGCCCGGGTGATCAGGTGAGTGAAAAGTCATCATGTCAAGCTCGTGCCCGACAAGATAGAAGCAATGTATCTAACCGACCAATTGAAGGTACGGGGGGTAAAACTAGTGATCATAGGCCACCCAACTGAAATCAGAAAGGGGAAATACCTCGGGGTCGTCCTCGACACAAGCCGTACGAAACCGGCGCATATTAAGTATGTGCCTGGTAAAGTAAAAAAAATCTCCTATAACCTAGCGCGTATTCTGCCGAGAGCCAGTGGAGCGTCGGAATCCCAGAGGATACCGTTAGCAAGAGCGGTCGAATGAACGGCGCAGTGCGCGGCCTTGGCTTCTGTGGCTATGGCACCGCGGACGGCGAAAATTAGGCAGCACTAAGGTCAGTCCAACGGACGCTAGCAATCAGGGTAAATTGAGCCTTATAGTCCTAGTTTAGATGCTGCCATGACACTTGCTTGCAGGGGCGAGAAGCAAGAGCTTCCTAGCCGACGAGTTAGGCCTGGCCATGGTTAGGATTGCCACCATCGTGATCTAGCATGAGAAATGGGCGGAAATAAGACCAAGGGGAGCTACTCCAAGAGTCTGATGCCAGACCTTGGCGTGTAGTCAGACTGTTAGAACGGCGAGTTATCCTACAAGTACGACGCTGGAGCTGAAAGGACACGGTCAGTTCCAGAGCAACACCCTCTCCGGCCGGTTAAACTTGGCATTGCTCTTGCAGATCTGGACGAACCACAGGTGGGGCGTGAGAATGGGGGGGGGGGAAGCAGATAGAACGATAATAGCGGAGAGCGCGAGGACTAGGGAATGAGAGGAGTGCAGGTTTAGAGGGCGGGTTTAGTGTGGGTCCCACGCTAATCACTTTAGCTGCTCCTAACGTAAGTACATATTAAGCATTATTAAAATCTCCAAAAAGCCCTCTGCGCCAAAACCCCAATGTACTTAACCGTCGAAATGATCGCTAAGCTAAGGCGACATATCTCATCCAACTGACGGGAGGCCCGACTCTAGGCTCTCAATCCAAGCAAAACCCCAACAAACAGGTTTCTCTACACCAACAAACACAAACCGATGTAACATCTGATCGATTTCAGAGCAAGGTCGGGCATCTCTTGAGGTGCCAGCACACTACAGTATCTATTCTGCAAGTAAACAGACGTACGTCCGTATGCTCTCGTTCATCCGAACCGTGGCCTATCCTCGTTAGGTAGTTGCCGTTGTACTGAGTTCTCTGGGCTAACTCAGCGTGACGTCCTCGTTACATTTAGGGAAGCAACGTCGTTACAAGATGAAACAAGTGTTTTGTTTGTCGATGCGACGAACAAGCCGCTATGTGTTCTTAATGTCTGGCTGTCCACCAGCCATCAAAACAATCCGTCTAAATCTGAAGATACGCGTACAGGAACCCACGAGTGTTTTATTCGAAATGGAAACCTAAAGTCAAACAGGCAAGCCGGGATATATATATATATATATATATATATATATATATTGTATATGTGTGTATATATACATATATATGTATGTTTATATATATATATATATATAAACATACACACATATTTATATATATACAGAAAGGGTGAAAGCATTTAGTCAAAATCTAAACATGTAGGTTAATAAAATTAACATGCTTCTAAAAAACGTTCTGACACACGGGCAATACTCTAGCTATCTAAAATTCGGTCGAACTCATTTAGACGTAATTGACGACCGTTTACACGCTTTTTATACCCTTATTTATATTGCCAACGATGTTAGTTGTTTCCAATGCTGGCTCATAGAAGGGAGAGTGGTCGTAAGCCTGTTTGCGTTAAACAATATTTGCGTAGTCTATGTTTTTATCAATCGCGCATATATATATATATATATATATATATATATATATATATATACAAGACTTCTTGCGTACCGTAAGTTCCTCAGGAATTTCCGCACTCTCGACGTCATGGTTGGAACGAAGTAGCTTCGTGAGAAGCACCATCATGTCGTTCGTAACTTCACTTTGACCTTGGCTTTTCTTGACTATGTTTAGAGCCAACGTGTTAAGCAACGACGAAGGCATCGTGGCCATCATGAGTGGCGTGAGGCCGTCCGTGACATTGGGCATACCGTGTAGTATAGCCAGCAGCAGTGACAGAGAGTCGTTGGTCTGGTCCACTTTGATTCGGGCGTTTTCCAAGTACTCTCGACCCTCGTTCACTGTAGTCTTCAAGTTACGAATTGCCTGAAATTGCGACGCCAGTATGCCAAGACGCCTGATTATTAAATAACTTTCTACATCAAGGATGATGATGCTGATGAAGATAATAATACACGTTTGTAGGGGGATTCCAAGTGGCATGTTCTGACCTTGAATGATTGATAACATTGAATAAATGAATTTATATATAATGTAAAAACAATAATACTAACCTCACAATTGTAACATGATTTAAATAATAATAATAATAATAATAATAAATTAATAATAGCTGCCAAATCAGGTGAACTGTGGTGAATTTACAAGACGACATTTTTAAAACGTTTCCATAATTTGGTCAGTTCTTTTCAGGGAATTGTACGTTACTATATCTGACATTATTTTGGATATGCTCTATTATGCCACTAGGTTCAATCCAGTGCTATATGCCAAACATCTTAATCGGGTACGAAAGTTTCACAAAGTTTTTAAATTGATAAGACCATATAAAATTATGTGCATACGCAGTTAGACATAGCTGAAAATGTTGTTGTTATAGTGGCACTGCCAAGCATGGTTACCCTAATCGTTAAAGCAATACTAACAAAAATAACAGAGCATTATGTACATAGGACAATCTACATAACGACGAGGATGGACTTAACCTAAATTAACCTTGATGAGCAGAATTTATGTTTTCTGCCGTAAATTTGGCCAAACTAGATGCTTACGTGTAGAAGGTGCATGCCAATCTTGAGCTTGTCTGACATGCTGATGCTTTTGTCGTAAATTATCCCTTTTTCGAGTACCTCGTGCTGAGAGATGTCGAATCCGAACATGGTGACCCGGGATGATTCCAGGAACGACTTGCTAGTGATAAACGGGTTCTGGATGCGAGAAGATTACAGGGATATTCGTAAGAATTGTAATTTAACTCTGTCCACATTTACCTATTTAGAAAGTCATTGTCACCAACAATTATGCAGCGCGGTTTGGTCATTCGACTACAATTAATCTTCTTTTTCCCATAGATAAAAAGTCACGCCTCCCGAGCGACACGCTTCACTAGACTAGAGCGAACTAGCTAAACACTGACCACCATGCATACGCATTATTTAAGCGTAAAATGACAGCAACGCTAGTTATTTATTAATTTATCACAGAGCCAATCTGCAAACAAAGTCAGGCATGGTTACCTCAATATCTCAACCTCGGTTATTTTTTTTATTTAAGCATCATGACCATAGTGCGCTTGGTAACTTATTTCCTATTTCTAAATTTGACACCGTGCAAACCATGTAGGATCTTCTAGAATACGATGCAAGGAATTTCTCACTATGCCACCTTTAGTCCCGCATGTGCATGCTTTTTAATATATGTTTAGTGTATCTTAGATATTTTTGAACATATTCGACCGATAATAATAATAATAATAATAATAATAATAATAATTTTTAGGCTCTTGGCCTTTGGTATGACTAAAACATGTGTCTACTTACGACAGATAAATTCATGTAGCTCTTCTTGCCAATGCTGAATGACTGTGCGAAGGTGTACTGGCTGCGGTCAAGGACGTTTGGGAACATTTCGTTCATCATTTTCTTGAAAAACCTCTCAAAAATTACGTGATTGATGACCGACACAGACATTGGCGACAACACGCCAGGCATCACTTCGCTGAAATCCACATTAGTGCGTTATAAATATAGATGATACTTAAGCGCCTTTGCGGCACGTTTATTTCTCAGTACGAAAATATTGGGGTCAGGTAGAGTCTCGCTGGTGGATCTCGCAAAGTGAGTAATCAAATAAAAATCAGACGAGCAAACAAGGGTAGGCTTTAGAGGTGGAGGACCATCCGATCTGCATTCACGTTTTGATTTAGTTATGTGATATTAGCCACAGCGTTACGATCGTCTGCACCAGAAGTTTGAAGGTTTTACGTGGCTTTACTCTGAGAGATTCATGTTGATACTCCACTCAAAAAGGTTAGTGGCCGTTTGGTGCACACGTCACCATCACTAGAGAGTGCTAAGCTGCAACTAAAGCAGATCAAGGCTAATAAAGAAATACGTCTGCTGTAAAAACCACACTACGTTCCGCTGCACACCTGTTGAAATTTAAACGTGTGAGGGCTGTAGGAGAGCTTACCTAATTAAAATTGCATTAATTTGCAAGTTGAACGGTATATTTCGGTATATTGTTTAAGCAATGCTGATGGTCTTCCACCATTCCACAGATTGCTGAAGATGGGGACAGTGTCGAGGCCCTCCTATCGTGACGGTTGCGGAAACGTAACCCGGGATATAGCATATAAATAAATATATATATATATATATATATATATATATATATATATATATATATGTATATGTATATATATATATATATATATATATATTTAGATTGAACTATATGTTAAGCCCAATTGAATGTTGCAGCACATTCGAATATGACTATATGGTATAATATGTGGTCACATGCTGTGCATTTAGGCGTTCTGTTATTCGTTTCGGCTTCCGCTTACTCAAGGTTTGCTCGAGAGAGGATGTCGCGGTTGCTGAAAAAGGCACTGTTGAGGTCGTGCTGGACCTCAAAGTCGGTCTCTCGGAAAAATGATGTGACCGGCCTCGACTGAAGAAGAACCACCTCACCGTTGGCCATCGCCCACTCAATGTCGCGCGGCGTACCGGTGAGCTCTGTCACCTGCAATCACGAATGGCATTGTGTCAGTAGCAGGCCCTCATCTAAATAGTACGCAAACGTTATGGCGCTTTATCGAGTGCGCCACGCTCTCGATGTTGCTTGACTTGCATATATCACTCGCCATACCTCTAGAAGCATATTCGACTATTTCTTATTTTGCAATAAATAGTCGAGAGACTTGCCCACTACTGCTAGACATTTTTCGACGAGTGTTCCAATCCAAGTTCAGACCACGCAAGAAAATATATATTTAGCGATAAAATTATGGTACAACGAATTTTTGAAGGTAAGCATGTACAGAATTATACCTTCATTCCAATGGTCGCAATACGGGTGGCTTGGTCATCGCTGAGGCAGAACGTTTGAGCTTTACCAATAGGTACGATCTGCTCCTCAACACCTCCGGTCGCTAACTGGGACTCGACGATCATTCGAGATTTAGTTCCACACTGTTGTCCCACGACGACAACACAAACGGCAGGAATAACAACAGAAGCAATATCCGCAATGAGAGTTGAGGACAAATAAACAATATAACAAAACCGCGAGGCTAGAGTAATAGTGAAAACACATAATCACTTCGGACGAACACATCTGTTTGTAGATGCTGTTGTTCACTTCACTACGCGTATGAGACGTACCACTCTGTTGAGCAGGACCACTTTGCGTGACGGCGTACTAGAAATTTGAGGTTTTGCCATAGAGTCCGGTACACACTGTAGCGTGTACGTGTCAGGATCGGCCGAAGCCGACACGACCGACTCGCCGAGTCCGAAGTTGGCCGTGAGAACGATGCGTCCAGGATGGGTCGTGACCGGGTCGCAGGTGAACATCACTCCGGCGCATTGCGCGTCTGCCATAGCCTGGACAACAACCGCCATGGGCGTAGCAATATTCTGCCCGTATTGCCGTTTGTAGTTGAGCGCGGTCAGAGAGAACTGTGAGGCCCAACACTTGACGATGGAGCTGAACAATGTGGCTCGACCGGTGACGCCCAGACATGTGGTCATCTGACCGGCCGCAGACATCTCTTCCGAGTCCTCGCCTGCGGCCGACGAGCGTACGGCAAATCTCCGATTCTCCCACTCTGCTCCAAAAACCTCCGTCAGCTTCTTGAGAACCTGCAGTCAATTTACGTGTGTTTGTATAAATTTGCTTTTGTATCACTTGCGTGTGTATGGATCGATATAGAAACGAACAGACACACGTGTACGGAGTGCGGCGAGAGTCACTTGAGAGTTTGTTCTGAAATTTGCCGTCATTTCAAAATGGCGGCGAGGTGTTTCCTATACATGGTCGTTCTATGCCATTTCACCGTGGGGATCATATTTCCGGAGAGTGCGACTGACTCAGCTGTACTATGAAAAAGTATTGGGTGGAAAAAAGTTATATATGCAGAAGAAGCAGACGTTCCGTGGCCACCTCGTTTATGCGGCCTAAAGCCTCTGAACATTTTCTGTGAGGTTTTTGAAGAGCAAGGTGTTTGCCAGTAAGTCCGCCTTCATCGACGAACTGAAAAAGATAAATTGGCAGGATATTCCAAGACCAACACTTAATGTATGCCAAAAAGTCATCAAACGCGTGATATTTGAATGCGTAATAACATAGATTTTCTTTTTTTTATCGCTAACCAACCACAAAACATTTAGGAAATAATGTTATATGCGCATCTGAATTGTGACAGAGATATATTGTGTAATATAGTCTGCAGCTGCGCCTGCTGGACATTGTTTATTAAACAAATCGCCTACTGTGTATTGCATAGTATTCCCTGTAATTAATCAAACGCTAATTGGTTGGCTAATTACAGGGATTAAACCGCGGGCAGCGCCACATGAGGTAGCAAATATAGACGAAGTACATAACGGCATAGTCGACGAACAATATATGTGTAAAAACGACCCAAAGACAAAAACCTAAACAGCACAGTCTTCGTATCGACGGGTGAAGTCTGCGCTGCTATGGTACAACTCGCCTTGCCTCGGCCGTTGACATACCAGTCGTTCCAGCGATGCAGGTAGAGCCACGCTAGTGATCGCCGCAACGCACCTCTCGGAAGAGACCTTCAAAGCGGCGAGATAGTTCTGGTTTTCGGCGGCCTCGATACTCTTACCGAGTTCTGCTACTGCCTTGGTGACCGCTGGCAATGCGGCAAATGTTTTGTACGCCTCTACTGTAAGCACCACAGCCGCAGGTACAGTGAACGCGATACGCTGCAAACCAGACGCACAGTAACCAACAAAACGCAAAAAGGGGTTGAGCAATGTGTTTATACGGAAGTTATCGCTTATACCAAACGAGATAATCTTGGAGAAAATATCGCCCCGGTCAGCTAACTTTATCATCGCTGTGGTCCTGCAGGTGCTGCGCAATGGCTGTGAGGACAGCCAACGAGGACCCTTTGCCTCCAGTGAGTTGCGGTGAGCGACACGCTTCGTCCGACGTGCTCACTACCTCCTCCGATACAGCCGGCGACCCGGTGCTCTGAACAGAGCTTGAGACTGTCATCAGTGAATATCTGTGCGAAAAACAAAGTATTGCTTTTAGAATGAGCAGACAAAAATAATTTCGTGTCCCGACTGCTAAGGAAGAACCTAGCCCAGCATGGCGCAAGGCACGCAAGTTTCTCATGTATTACACTATAAGCTAATGTATATATAAAATATGTTCGTTGTATACCTCCATATACTCACATAGCCAGGCGTTCAGGTGGCAGTATATAATCAGTGGGAATTCGAAAGGTCACTCCGGAGACGTCGAATGTTTCCGCCGCTTTATTCAATTTTAGTGTGCCTCTGAAAGCTTGCGTAAACCAGGGGGAGTCTGCGGCATTGGAGGTGCTGAATGAGGCGACATCATTCCATACGATTTCTTGTGGTTTCAAAAATAACTCGTAAGCGTATGTTCGCCCCAGGTACTCTAGAAGGAAAGAACAAGCATGTATTTAAACACCGCAGTGTTGTCACATAAGAACGCTGCAGTGTTCCGATATTCGCCGCCGATGCGCACGCCACAAGCAACTAGGTAGAGAGATTGGTTTAATACAGTACTGGAAATCTTTATCCTTTACAAAATGTTAGCTAGAGCAGTCTTACTTCAGTTCACTTCACGATCTTCGCGGCACGTGCTGAGAACGAACGTACATATCGCAGCTCCAAATTTGCTTCACTACCCCACTACATTATCTCGTAGACATTTATCCAGTCTATCATACTTTTGGCGGACACCTGGACGCGCACAATTTACATGTGCCAGTGAAGTCCATCTTATTGCGTATGCATTGAATTTAGTTTTGCAATCTAGACGGATGACAGTTTACCCAAGTTGCAGGGCCGTGATTTGTCTCGATATCAAATTGATTAGTTGCACGCCTGATCTATAGATCAGTGGCACACACAAGTTTACTCACCGTATTAAAAAAAAACAACACAAACATTCACTTGTGTGCTGAAAGTTTTTCAAAAAATAACTACACATAGTAAACAATATGACAAACTTTGCACTATCACTGTCCTATCCTCTGACCCAATTTCTAACGGGCCACGGAGCTTTCAGAGCACATTCTATTGTAGCGGAGGGCTCCGTCGCCAGTATGCGTTCTCTATGACTTAGGAAAGAACGTGATGACGTTAAACATGCGTTAGAAATTTGCGCGGCGTTTAGCGACCGCAGATAGGGCTCAGCTGGTACGGCTGTTAATAGGAGAACTTCCTGTAACGTGCAAACAAATGACATCGACACGAATATAGATCCATATGATTGTCAAGAGAACCTTATCTTCACTGACCAACTTTGAAGGCGACCTCAGCTCTCGGACTGTCTGCGTCACTGTTCGTTTGACGGAGTCGTCCCTTTGAAATGCGTTTGTCGAAAAACGTCGGATTAAAGCACAATCCATAGCATTTGTTGTCGCTTACTTCCATTAGATGAAACACTGTGCCGTTCTGCAACAAAACACAGTTATAAACAGAATGCATGATTAAGTCTTATATATATATATATATATATATATATATATATATATATACGCGTATTCATATTCATGCACATATGTAAGTGCACACGCACGTACAGATATTCATACACATATGTACTTTTCAGAACGCTTCCAATGCGTATGTGTTTCACAATGCAAAGTCTTTTGACACGGACTCTACACAAGAAACGTTTGTTTATTTAGGAGTTTCTTGAAGTTCTTAAACTTACTTATCTACCATTATATATATATATATATATATATATATATATATATATATAGCTGTAGCTATACCGTTGCGTAGCCGATATGATGGCGGATTCCAGTGAGGAGATTTGATCGGCCTTGAAATTTCAGTCTGCAGCCGAATAGGAGAAGCTCCGATGGACGATCGCCGTCTAAGCTGACCTCGCAGAACCAAGTAAGGGCTTGAGAGAATGCCTTCACATCTTGGCAGTACCTTAAAATTCAACCTTAACTTATTATTGTTTGAACTGTGCATATTTATTTATACATATAAATATATATAGTAATAAATACATATAAGTACGTGAAGTTTGAAGCACATGCTACCGCCGTACCGTAGTCATTAGGCACAAAATTATGTTATACTGTTTTTTGATAAAATTATTCCAACCATTCTAAATAGAATAGAACTGTTTTATAGATAGACTAAGGAAGCGAGCAAGATGAAGATCTATAAAAGCTAGCATTATGCAAGCCATGTTGATGTACGGCGTTCAATTTTAGGGTTTCTGTAAAAATGACAGGGAACCATTTAGATTAACCTACTTCGCCATACGTCAAAGAAATACATTTTCTTATATGCTTTTTGCACGCGACAGATTTATAAGCTACAGACGGGGCAACTCTATAGATTGTTTATTTGGATTGAATCAAAGTGGTGGAGTGCGGTGTTGGCCCGCTGTACCTGATATAAAGAAAGGCCCGATATTGTGATTCGTTACGAATCAGTAGGCAGCTAGGGAAGTATGTGTCATATTGTAACTCCCGTACAAGGAAGGCTACTTACTCAACAACAATTGTTTTGGCCTTATCGAGATTTAGCTTGTCCTGGTGGCCGTCTCTGGGTAATTCGGCCCGCCGAACAAGCATCGATGGCGGACAGCGCTTCGGAATCTCGAATGGATGGCTCATTGAGGAAAGCCGAGCGCCTAGCTTCACGTGCACCTCACGGTAGCATTTTGTCGCATGTAGCGTCTCGTTGACGTGTTTATCTGCAGAAGTGGCAGCGGCGATACCCTGTTCCGCCACACTGCCCTCTTCCGTAAGCAGTGCATTGATGGCCACTCTCCAGAAACGCAGCGGGCCGTGACACTCGAGTCGGACCCCGCCGGCACTGTAGATGCCCATAGACCCTGCAAGCGGTGCGTCAAATCAAGAAGTACGAGAATCAATATAAAACACTGGTATTATATGGCGCGATTAGTCGTAGGTGTTTACGAGGTCTGACGACGACTGCCTATTAAAGGTAGGGATAGGCCGTCGTATACAGTCACGAAGTTGCGCAACTTGAACAGAGACGAGTTGGCACCTGTCTATAGGCCAGTACCTGTCAATCACTCAGCAGCTTGCTCGCGGTCAAGCACCGTGCGGCTGAGCAAACACTTTGAATAGACACGCGTCTAAGCAAATAATAGCGTACGACTATGATCACAACACAATCACATCGGCGATATCGGCAGACTCGACGAATCAACCAGCTCACAGTGAGGCTATACTAGCGACAGATCTATCGAGTGAAATGCATGCATATCCCGTTTAAATTGCCGTCATGTATGTTACGTAGCATTAGGCATTAGATACGCTACGCATTACGAGCCATCACAAGCGCGTCACAGCTCATACATACCATCGCTCAGATCCTTATAGCAATTCTCTTTCAAGGTGAACGCGCGTCCACACACGGCGACACGCGCCCAGACGACGGCGACTCCGCCACGGAGCCGCTCGAAAAACACCTCAACGTGGCAGCCGGTCGATGGGTCGACACCGAGCACGTACTGCCAGTCCCGGCCCTGAAATCCGCACGAAAGGGATTCGCGTATGAAAGGGACCTGTATGCACAACAACAGCTACTCGAGGCCTCCTGCCAGAACAACTGTTGACATGCATGACGTTTCTAAAGAAAGCCACCGTGAGATCACAACTTTGTTGCGTGTACAACCAAAGCGTTGCGAGCAGACTGTAAGGTTTCACTGACCCGTGACATTACATTCGAATTCAATCCGTCGTAGCCGCCGCACTAGCACCGTACTAGCAGAAACGGTAGCAGAAGTATAGCATATTATTGTTATTATTATTATTTTTATTATTATTCGTAACAATTGTGAGGTGTGAATGTGTACTCCTTGCCTTCTCTAGCTCTTAATCATTATTCCATGGAACCGTTAATACACCCGGCGACTCCTCGGCACACTGCAAGCGACAGCAGTTGCCGTTATTATTATTATTATTATTATTATTATTATTATTATTATTATTATTATTATTATTATTATTTAATGTTTAACTATGCAAATTGAAGTAAATGCCACCTCAGAGCGTACTCGAATTCCTCAAGTCCAGCATTCTAAGACAACTACGCAAACGCTTGTGCTTCCGACGTTTCTATGTTGCCTAACAAAGTACATAGATGCTACCAGCGGTTAATGTTGTGGTTACTGTTGTTGCAGTTATTGTTGTTGCATTTTGTCTGAAGCCGCAATAAACGCACGTATCGTCCGTGAACGAGTATACGATCGTACCTGCGTAAGATCGGCAGCGGGTCGATCAGCCACCCACTCGAACGCTGGGTAAGTGGCATTAATTCTTTCAGGGTCGATGCAGCTGCCCCACTCGTAGTAGCGAAAACGCGGCTGTAGGCGCTCGAGTTCCGCGCGAGCAAGGCGCTTCAGTGTCTGTTTGCGGAACATCTGTAACGATACAACGACAACCATAGAGAATTGAGGAAGAATATTCATTCAGTCCTTACTCTAGCCGTGCGTCAGTGCTGCATATCGAACATTTTCTTGTGTATTTTTTTATGACCTTGAATGAAGCAAATCATTCTCTTTGTCACAGACACACACGCACACATATATATATATATATATATATATATATATATATATATATATATATATATATATATATATATGTACTCGGTAGATTAAAAAGTTCGTAGAATCGCCTGTAATTTTGCAAGCTTGTTTGTAGAATCTCCTGCAATTTTAAAGATTGCATGCCGTCTACAGCGCCGCTGAGAGACGTTCTTGGGAAGTAACAAGAATAAGTATCATGTGAATTGCTTTCGAAATGCGTTTCTAGCCGGTCACGCCACTGTAACATTTCAGACCCTCTAGTGCCAGTGGAACAGCACGAGTAGCCGCCGAGCTGACATTAATTTTTCTTGAAGCGTTAAGCGCAACGGAAATTGCAGCTAAATTAGATGCAGTTTACGAAACTAACTCACCAGCGTACAGTACCATTACCAAATGAATTGCCTCATTCACAAACACAGTTTGGGCGCTGATGATACGCTACGCCCTGGACGGCCAAAAACAGCTTCAGATAAGAAAACTGTATTAGAGGTCTACAAACTCGTGGTGACTGACCGTCTGATGGGCACTAGCTATAGTACACCATAATATATAATACACCAAATATTACATCAGCATGCGTACAAAAACTAAAGCAAAGTGGCTACCGCAGAGCTCATAACTGCACAAAAACTGACACGCGTATCAATTTCGGAGAGCAACTTGGAACTTTCGAGCAAACTTAAACCCGCAGTTTTTGGGTCGAATCGTAACCTCCGAAAATTAGACCCATTATCGTAGGCATCGGAGGCACGGGGAGATGCCACAAGGAAGTGGACCCCTTGCAGCAAAAGGTCTCCCACCAGGGTAAGAAGACACAGCTCGACCAGAAAGGCTTTGGCGATCGCCTTCTGGTATGCAAAAATTATTCTATTGTTGATGCCGTTTTTACAGGAGGATCGATAACGAGGGGGGAGGGTACTACGTAAAACATTTGGACCATCTGAGTGAAGAACGCATCACAGCGCTATGGCCCGCCACGCAAAAGAGAACTGTACTGTTTCACCACGACAATGCGCCCACCCACACGCGTATTTTCGCCATGACTAAATCGCACAAACTAAAGTTCCAAATAGTCGAACATTTTCCGTATTCTTCAGATCTGGCTCCTTGCGACTATTATCTAATTGGAAACCTCAAGAAGTGTCTCTCCGGAGATAGATGTCAGAGATCAACAATTGTGTGATATGAGCCGTAGACGAGTATTTTGAATCTAAAGATTCGTAAATATTTTACTCGTGGTATAAATGATATTGAGGATTGCTGAACCAGTTCTGTTGAGCTTTGAGGTGACTATACTGAACAACATAAGGTGTGTGGTTTTAACTGTCTGTTGCTTGTATTCCATGCTACCAACTCAAACAATCAAAAATCCTTCTAGTATATGCGAGTTCTAAGAAATGATTAGGGCGCCAGGGAGACTCGCCCGGCTGTTGCTTTGCTTGAGCTTGGCTATAGTCAGCGTTTGATAGCTTTTTAACTGAATATGAGCCAATCCACCGCCGAATCTACCAACTCATGGACGGTTTTCATCGGATGTCGCGTTTGAGCTACAACAAATCAGGGCAATCGATTTTTTTGTTGATTATTTTCTGAAATCGCCGACTTACTGCTATACAGTTAAGCCGGGAGCTTTCTAATGTATGCCGTGCATCGCAAACATTGAACCGTTGATCAAGGTAGGCCGCTCTATTCTTGGATGGGATCAGGTATCTCAATCATGGTTTGGGCTGCACTATCTGTAGGCAGGAGAACTGTACCCCACAAACCACCCAGGAGGTCATTTAGATCAACGACTATCATAGGAGAAAAATGTTTAACTGCCCAACGATAGGTTGATGAGATTCTAATACCCCTCATCGTGCCTTATGCAAGGGCTACTGGCGATAGCTTCATTTTTATGCACGACAATGTTTTAGACAATGCCTGTGTACGCAGATTAGCTATTATTCAGAAACTTGAACCGGACCGTCTCAAAGATGTTTAAACTTAATAAACTGGACTTCCCTGGACGCAAAGCTACTTCAAAGACCGACTGTGCATGGCGTTATTGTTGCTAATATTTTGCAACACTGTTTTTTCACACTTTTTATTTTTTTGTATGAACCGATTGTGAGATTGAGACGAAATTAACAACACATTCGTGTTTCGTTATGTTCATCATGCCCTTAAAAACGTTCAAATAAATCAAGCCGAAATCATCACCAAAAAACATGAGTTGCTAATTTTTTGCAACACACTTTATATATATTCAATGTGAATAACAGCGGCAAATCGACTAACAGCGAATCCCGCTAACACCTTAGTGATTTATAAATCGCCGACGCAGTGTAGGCATATCATAGTTATGATGTCTAAATATATTTAAACATTTAATTAATATTCAGAATGTCATTGGTTAGAATATATGCACGAGTTAGATCATGAGACGGTAAAGGGCACTAGCATCAGCACTAACAAGAATAACGAAAATAATAACGACGACGACGACGACAACAACAACACCAACACCACCAACAACAACAACAACAATGACGACGACGACAACGATAACGAGATTGTGGTTGGCGCTGACTGGCGGAAGAAACCAGAAAGTAACGATGCAATCTGCATTGAGTAACGTCTCTAACGTCATGTGACGTATACAAAGTAATTTGTGTGTCGCAATAAGAGCGGCTATTCTCTCTCTCTCTCTCTCAGCAACAAAACGACGCTGGTTCTTTTTCTCCTTGTCTTTTCTCATTTTTCTACTGAATCATACGCTTGATTGAAAACGACCCACTCTGAGCTCAGCTCTCCCCGTTCGTCCTCGTTTCACTTAACCATGCAAATTCAGCACGCATTCCTGTAGAGGTCGCATCTAGGCACGCAACTCATGCAGGCTCCGTGTATATATACACGTCCGACAGTTAGTACAGTCAATCACAAATACCCAAACATAATATATATATATATATATATATATATATATTTATATACAAATATGTATATATGTATATATATATATATATATGTATATATATGTATATATATATATATATATATATATATATATATATATATATATATATATATATATATATATATATATATATATATATATATATATATATGTATATATATCGTCTGTCCGGACAGTATTGGTGGTCGCGCGTCTGGCTGCAGCTGAAAGAATTGTTGTAATTGGCAGTGAAAGTGCACTAAAGATAGACAGCGCCTTGCATTTAAATCGACACGACACGTGCGGATCGATCGTGGCAAGCCTGAAGGGAAAGGAGCATGAAGGTCTAACCACATGAGAGAAAAATCGGCACAGCTAGAGAGGGTACGTAATAGTGGTGGTGATCGCGGCGGTCGTCAGTGAAGATCAAGGCGCTGCGAGGGCAGTTAGTTGACCAAGTTGATGGCCGAGGCTCGCCGCGAGACGACGACGAAATAGTAGGGGCTAATGACCAGTTGAACGACCAACGCCGACAAAAAAAAACATCGATGGAACGACGGCTTGATCAGCGGCGTCGGTGTCGTTCAAGTAGTTCTGTTCTGGTGCCACAAATGTTTACTCTACGTTTGAAGTCGAAGCTAGAGCAAGGCGACTCCCAAAGGACTTGTAGGGGTCGGCTGACTATACTTGGTCTCGCTAGCTGGATCCATATATATATGTAAATATATATATATATATATATATATATATATATATACATATATATATTATATATATATATATATATATATATATATATATACTATATATATATATATATCTATATATATATATATATCTATATATATCTCTATCTCTACATATATCATATCTCTATCTATCTCTCTCTATATATATATATATATATGTAAATATATATATATATATACGGTGTAGAACGTGCCACAGCTTATACGGCATCTCTCGACCCTCACAGGTGGCGAGAGAAAAATGTATATATTGAAAACCACAATATTTGAGTATTTATGTTATGACGTCATTAAATGTTTGAGGTCGAGCTGCTAGTCTTGAAATCAATTGAACGCGCTGTTTATAAATATATACAGAGATGCTTAATTGACCAAGAACAGACTGTGATAACTGTGGCTATGAAACGTAGCACAATTGTAGGCGTATATGAGCAGTAAGTTAGTAAAGACAGTATAATTTTCTGTATAACTGCCAATGGTTGGCAATCCGATGATTTCATTTCTGTGCTTATCTAGTATGCAACTAGTTCGTCAGTACGAAGGCAAACCAAAGCAGAGGGCGATTTTCTCCTTGTGCGCGATGGATGAACACAGTACGATAGTAGTTTCGTGGAGACAATAGGCCAACTCACATCGATCTATCAAATGTGCTCTCAGTCGACAACGAACCAGAGTCGGCGCCACAGAGAAGACTGTTTTTTTCTGGGATAGATGGGCTTCCTCACTAAGTAACCTCACTAAGTAAGCGCACCGGTCAAGCTGTACCCACATTCACCATCGCCATCTCACAACAACAACAGATAATAATCTAATAACTATAGTAAATCTTAAATTAAAAGAGTTAGTTGTCTCCAGTTGAACGGGGCTGGGAATCAGGGTAAAGAGAGACACTTTCAGTCGCTGAATACGTCGCAAGTCGTCGTGAAAACAACAACCGTAAATCACCGGACACACCAACCTTATCACACGAACGAGTACGAACTTCTTATTGTATAGGTGCGTCTTTGTGTGTAATATATGTATATATATATATATATATATATATATACAGTCCCTGAAAAAAATATAGGGCCACCCATTTTTGTTACATTTCACGCACTTATTATAACCAATCGTGTAAAGATCACAGTGATACATGCTCACAGAGTAACAGCGGAGACTTCTATCGATATTTGGGGTCTCGGATTACTTTGAACCTCGAGATTTTCACATTTGGCACAGCTACACTGCGAACAATTGTAAAACCACTACCAAGATACCTGTTTTAAGAATTAAGCGGATTAACGGCATTTGGGCTAATTTCACGGCATTTAGCAACTATACTTAGTACTCAGTAAACTTCCCATTGAGTCGGATAACATCAAAAATGCGGTTTGGTATAGTGTTAAACAAATTTTGGATGACGTTTTGCAAGAGCTAGTACCAAGCCTCGATTTTTTTTTATCGGTGTAAACTTATTTTTCGAGCCAGGTCCATACATTCTGGATTATATTAAGATCAGGTGAGAGTGCAGGCCAGCGAAGAACTTCAATGTGACGTTGGTCAAACCAGCTTCCGATCAGCCTGGCGGTGTGAATCGGGGCGTGTAAAAACGAAGCCTGGCCCTCCCATTAGGTTAAAATGCGCCGATTGCTCTTTTAGTAAATCCCCGTAGCGCGACGAATAAACACGACCGTCTAAAAACACAATCGACGACTTTGTAGGATACCCGACAGCAGCCCAGATTACCACTGAACCGCCACCTGAGTGACGTTTTGACAAAATTCGTTCTTCCTTGCGGACATCATGCGAGCAATAGTTAAATCGATCCGGTTCATCAAAGTAAAAACTTTTTTATCCGAACACTCTGTATAACTCAGTGGTCATGACATCGTCTCGTGGGCACTCAGTGGTCCATGAGATTTTATCGTGGGCGAAGTCAAGACGAGCTTTCATCGGTTAGCGGTCAATCGTTGTTTTTTTGTGTCTTTTGCTAATGTGTCTTCCTGAGGAAGCTTTGCACATTTCGCACGTTCGTTTGCACGTCGACCGCCACCGCAATGGCCCTCGCCGAAGGCGTAGAGTTCGACGCTTTCTTCAGAATTGCAGCTTGTTTCGTTCCGAAATAGAATTTGGACGCCCGGAACTCTTTTTTTACGGCGCATTTTTTACCTAAATTAACAAAGTTATTTACTACTTGGGCACAACGCTCCAATTGACGGGAAAGTTTGCGATTAGAGAGGTCAAACGAAAATGAGTGGCCCTATATTTTTTCAGGGAGTGTATATATATATATATATATATATATATAT